>JASPKZ010004289.1:0-62079 GCA_030220185.1 Diploptera punctata | reverse complement strand
AAAAGATCTGAGCACCGAACGAGTATATATAGCAAAGGGTGTTCCCCCCTGACGCTATGTCTCTGCGAGTATGGTGCTAGGAGCTTCGTAGATATGATGTTGCAAGCATCTGGTCTGCGCACTAAACAGCACTGATGAAGTCCAGGCAAGTCCCCCCCTGAACTACATCTCTGCGCACACTGCTGCTATGATCATTGAAATGATGCTACAATCATCATGATCTGTGCACAGACTAGGACAGATGTAGTCTACCAGGTAAGTCCCCACCTGAACCACATCTCCTGGTCTGCTGCACGGATCTTTTTTTTATTATGATATTGCATTTCAGGCATCATTTGTCGGCCAGAGTGTTTTTAGGTAGGGTTTACATTTAAGAAGTCGACAATGATGCCGGCTCTATCACCCCTATCTGTGCTTATGTGCAGGTGGTCTGTGGTTTGCAAGGCGTGGCAACATTGCTGCGTCTTGCGTAAAAAGAGGACGATGCATTGTGCATCTTCCTCCAACCACATTCATATACTAATATGTTGTTTGCTTTTTGTTTCAGGTCACCACTGCAGATCTACAAGAAGGGATTAGAGTGTCATTTATTTTGCTCATAAACATGTCTCTCATAATTTGTTTCATTAATCGTTTTTTTGTTTTATTTTTTACAGAATTCACCTTATGGGTCATCGGAGAACATCACTCCTCTTGGAAGCATAGGTCTTTCATCAAAGCACACCACTGTACTCCGTTTCTTGCCAAATTTTTGGCTTTATTCCAAATTTTTCTCTGTTCAGTTTCTGTTGTTACAGTGCTGTAACACATAATTTTTGGTCTTCCGATTTTTCTAGGCAATCCTTGCGGATTCCTTTCCAGTGCTCTCTTCTGCACACTGTCTAGTTCTCTTCTGAGAGTGTGTCCAATCCATTTCCATTTGTGATATTTAATCATCCAAATGTCATTCTGTGATGAATTCTTCCATAATTCCTCGTTTGATGTGGGTTTTTAACCATCAGACTCTCAAAAATAAATCTGAAGCATCTGTTTATATGTACTTGTGATTGTTCATTTTCAACTCTCACAGCCAAATAGCAATACACTTCTCGCATTGCTATTGAATTTTTAATTTAGTTCTAATTGAGATTTGTTTAAATCTCCATATCGATGATAAATGGAGAATGCAGCTTTTGATTTTCTAATTCTAGCCTTAATATCTTCTCCGATCTTTTTTTATACAATGCTTCCATAAATTATGGCCTTCGGCTATCTCTTGTATTTCATTACAATTGAGCTGCAATTGCATTTCAGTTGCATTATTTACTCTCACTATTTTGGTTTTTTTTGTTTATACAGGCACAGTCCAGCTGTGCCTGCTGTCTTCTCCAGAACTCTTAATTTGCTTTCGATGGCACAGAATGTGTCCCAATAAATGAACATCGTCAGCATATTCTAGATCTTCAAGTCTACTGTTCAGATCTTCTTGAATTCTCTACATCTTTGGTATTATGTCATCTAAGACCAATATAAATAACAATTTGATAGCAACAACCTTGTGTTACTGTACTGCGACAGGAAAGATTGTTTGCCCTAGTGTGATGTAAAACATACATAGTTTCCATACATATTGTAGAATGCAGCCTTTCATGGCAGATATTAATTGCATTACAAGATTCTGGGCTATAAAGACATGGTGTTTCTTCATCCACGGCTATGGAGGGCATCTTCAGTGGAGAGTTCTTCTATGTTGTGTTCCATGGTCAGAAGCTTAGCCATGTATGAGCGGCAGACTATTGGAACATGGTATTTATACTTGTGCCAGTTCGTGAATGGCTGAACGAAGTCAAAGCTGACTGGATGCCATCTGTTTGGTTTGTTTATGTATCTTCATTATTAAGTGGGCTTATATGCCTATTATTTAATTCATGATACCAGGCTTTAGCCAGTTTTATAACTTCATCTTTTCTATTGAAATTGTCCTTGTGTTATAAATTTCTAAGTCCTCTCTGTATAGTCTATGAAAATAATGGGATGTTATGGCTAAACCCTGAGTATTCTCGTACAGAATCTGATGTCCATTTTCCATAACAATGTGCTCTGCTAGGGCCAATTTTTCTGTTTCTCCTGATCTGCAGCTTCTTCTATGTTCTGACAAACATGTAGCTATGCTTCTTTCATAGTTCTATACAGGTTTTGCTACAAGAACATGGAAGCAGATATACGCCGCAAGTGGAGATACATACTTTTAATAAGAGTAATAATCTTTTCTGACATTCCAATTTGTGTCAGCTTTACCATATTTCTCGTCTTTTCATAGACAAAAGCTTCAGCAAAATCCACAAAAGCTAAATATAAAGGACTTCTCCAATATAAAGACTGTTCCATGATGATTCTGATTATGTTTAGTCAGTACATGATCTCTGAAGTCTAAAACAGAATTGTTTTCCATTTAGCAACTTTTCAGTTGCCTCTTATAAATGATTTAAGATTAATCTTTAAAACATTTTGCTTGGAGTTAATGGCAGCATAATGCCTCTCCAATTATTACATTTAGATGTATCTCCTTTTTTGGGGATTTTTAACTATTTCCTCTTTACTTCATTCTTGAGGGATTTTTCAGATTCCTCCATTTCTGTATGATTGAGCTGCAATCACATTTCAGTTGCATTATCTACTCTTATTATTTTGGTTTTTTGTTTATTCAGGCACATCCAGCTGTGGTTGCTGCCTTCTCCAGATCTCTAGATTTTCTTTCAATATCAGAGAATCTGGATGCCAATAAATGAGGATCATCAGCACATTCTAGATCTTCCAAGTCTATGATTTGGATCCCATTGAATCCCTCTACATCTTCAATTAAATTAATTTGACATCGTCATCTAAGAGCAATATAAATAACATTGGAGACAAAAAACCTTGTCTTACTCCACTCCAACAGGAAAAAGATTCAGATAGTGTGATATATAATATACACAGTTTTCATACATATTATAGAATGCAGCCTTTCCTGGCAGATATTCATGGTATTAGATCATTCTGGGCAATAAAGCCAGGGTGTTTCACCCTCGTAAATTAATGAGTAATTTTTTAACATCTTGCCTCATATTTGTTTCTTCAAACATGGAAACTAGTTTTCAAGAGAGATCCTCCTCTCGAAAACTAGTTCCCATGTTTGAAGAAACATAAAATATGAGGTAAGATGTAAAAAATGACTCATTAATTTACGAATTAAGAACCTCATAATGTTATTTCCCATATTTAACTATGTTTCACCCTCCTTTACGGAGGACATCTTCAGTGGCGAGTTCTTCTAAGTGGTGTTCCATGGTCAGAAGCTCAGCTGTGTATGAACGGCAGACTATTGGAACATGATATTTATACTTGTACGTGTTTCTGAATGGCTGAACAAAGTCAAAGCTGTATGGATAGCCATTGTCAATCTAGAACCTGATTGGTTTGTTTCTGTATCTTCATTATTAAGTCGGCTTATACGCCTGTTATTTAATTCATGATACCAGGCTTTAGCCAGTTTTATAAACTTCATCTCTTCTATTCAAATTGTCCTTGTGTTTATAATTTGTAAATCCTCTCTGTATAGTCTACAGAAATAATGTTGTGGCTAAACCCTGAGTATTCTTGTACAGAATCCGATGTCCATTTTCCATAAAAATGTGCTCTGCTAGAGCCAATTTCTGTTTCTTTTCTTCTTCAAATCTGCAGTTTCTTCTATGTTCCGACAAATATGTAGCTATGCTTCTTTCATAGTTTCTATATAAGTTTTGTCACAAGAACATGGAAGCAGATACACGCTGCAAGTGGAGATACATGCTTTTAATAAGAGTAATAATCTTTTCTGACATTCCAATTTGTGTCAACTTTTTCATATTTCTTGTCTTTTCATAGACAAAAGCTTCAACAAAGTCCACAAAAGCTAAAAACAAGGAACTTTTCCAATCTAAAGATTGTTCCTTGATGATTCTGATCACATTTATAAGGTCAGTACATGATCTCTGAATTCTAAAATGGAATTATTTTCCACTAGCAACTTTTCAGTTGCCCCTTGTCAATGATTTAAGATTATCCTCGAAAACATTTTGCTTGGAGTTAATGGCAGAATATTGCCTCTCCAATTATTACATATAGACATATCTCCTTTTCGGTTTTTAACTATTTTCTTTCTATAATTACAAAGAAATAAACGTTATCTCAGTCCAAGCATAAATTCATTACATTAACGTTTCATTCTTGAGGAGTTTTTTCCAGATTTCTCTATATTTTTCATAAAAGTTTTCTGCTACAGCCAGTTTTTCTGTTCCTGTCTGCAGTTTCTTCTATGTTCCGACAAATATGTAGCTATGCTTCTTTCATAGTTCCTATATATGTTTTGTCACAAGAACATTGAAGCAGATATACGGTACAAGTGGAGATATATACTTTCAATAAGAGTAATAATTTATTCTGACATTCCAATTTGTCAACTTTTCCAGATTTGTCTTCATAGACAAAGCTTCAGCAAAGTCTACAAAAGCTAAATATAAAGGACTTCTCCATTCTAAAGCGTACTAACTACTCCATGATGATTCGATTACATTTATAAAGTCAGTACATGATCTCTGAACATCTAAATCTAGATTCTTTTCTACTTAGCAACTTTTCAGTTGCCTCTTGTAAATGATTTTCGATTACTCTCGAAAACATTTTGCTTGGAGTTTATAGTAGCATAATGCCTCTCCAATTATTACATATAGATACATCTCCACTTTGGGGATTTTTAACTATTTCTCTTCACCCCATTCTTTGAGGGGTTTTTCCAGATTCCTCCATATCTGTACGATTGAGCTGCAATTATATTTCAGCTGCATTATTTACTATTATTATTTTTGTTATTCAGGCACATCCAGATATGGTTGCTGCTTTCTCCAGATCTCTCAATTTTCTTTAGATATCAGAGAATCTGGATGCCAATAAATAAACATCGGCATATTCTAGATCTTCGAAATCTACCTTTCGAATCCCATTGAATCTTTCTACATCTTCAATTAAATTCATTTGACATCGTCATCTAACACCAGTACAAATGACAATGGTGACAGTAAACAATCTTTTCTTACTCCACTCCGACAGATGAAAGATTCAGATAGTCTGTCCTGGTGCGATATACAACAAACATTGTTTTCATACATACTGTACAATGCAGCCTTTCATGGCCGGTATTCATGGTATTAGAAGATTCCAGACTATAAAGCCATGGTCCATATCTGGTGTTTCACCCTTCGATAAGGAGGACATTTTCAATGGCAAGTTCTCGTAAGTAGTGTTCCCTGGTCAGAAGCTCAGCCGTGTATGAGCGGCAGACTATTGGAACATGGTAGTTATACTTGTACCTCTTTGTGAATGGCTGAACAAAGTCAAAGCTGACTGGATAGCCATCTGATTGGTTTGTTTTTATCCTTCATTATTAAGTGGGCTTATATGCCTGTTATTTAATTCATGATACCAGGCTTTAGCCACTTTTATAACTTAATCTTTTCTATTGAAATTGTCCTTTTGTTTATAAAAATTCTATGACCTCTCCGTATAGTCTATTGATATAAGATGATGTGGCTATAACCTGAGTATCCTCATACAGAATTTAATGTTTACTTCCATAACAGTGTGTTCTGCTTCAGCCAATTTTTGTGTTTCTCATAGTCTGCATTTTCTTCTATGTTCTGACAAACATGTAGCTATGCTTCTTTCATAGTTCCTATATGTTTTGCCTCAATAACATGGAAGCAGATACATGCCGCAAGTGGAGATATGTGCTTTTAATAAGGGTAATAATCTTTTCTGACATTCCAATTTGTCAACTTTTTTCATATTTCTTGTCTTTTCATAGACAAAAGCTTCAACAAAGTCCGCAAAAGCTAAATATAAGGGACTTTTCCAATCTAAACACTGTTCCATGATGATTCTGTTTACATTTATAAAGTCAGTACATGATCTCTGAATTCTAAAATGGAATTGTTTTCCACTAGCAACTTTTCAGTTTACTCTTGTCAATGATTTAAGATTAATCTCGAAAACATTTTGCTTGGAGTTAATGGCAGAATATTGCATCTCCAATTATTACATATAGACATATCTCCTTTTCGGTTTTTTTAACCATTTTCTTTCTACAATTACAAAGAAATAAACATTATCTCAGTCCAAGCATAAATTTATTACATCAATGTTTCATTCTTGAGGAGTTTTTCCAGATTTCTCTATATTTTTCATAAAAAAGTTTTCTTGTTACAGCCAGTTTTCTGTTTCTCCTAGTCTGCAGTTTCTTCTATGTTCTGACAAACATGTAGCTATGCTTCTGTCATAGTTCCTATACATGTTTTGCCACATGAACATGGAAGCAGATATACACCGCAAGTGGAGATACATACGTTAATAAGAGCAATAATATTTTCTGACATTCCAATTTGTGTCAGCTTTTACCATATTTCTTGTCTTTTCATAGACAAAAGCTTCAGCAAAGTCCACAAAAGCTAAATATAAGGGACTTCTCCATTCTAAAAACTGCTCCATGATGATTCTGATTACATTTATAAAATCAGTACATGATCTCTGAACATCTAAAACTGAATTGTTTTCCACTGGTAACTTTTCAGTTGCCCCTTGTCAATGATTTAAGATATTCTCAAGAACATTTTGTTTGGAGTTAATGGCAGCATAATGCCACTCCAATTATTAAATACAGATGTATCTCCTTTTTGAGGATTTTTAACTATTCCCTCTTTATTTCATTCTTGAGGGATTTTTCAGATTCCTCTATTTCTGTACCATTGAGCTGCAATCACATTTCAGTTGCATTTCTTACTCCATTACTTTGGTTTTTATTTTATTCAGGCACAGTCCAGCTGTGGTTGCTCCAGATTTCTCAATTTTCTTTCTATATCAGAGAATCTGGATGCCAATAAATAAAGATCGTCATATTCTAGATCTTCCAAGTCTACCATTCAGATCTCATTGAATCCCTCTACATCTTCTAAACTCATTTGACATCGTCATCTAAGACCAATATAAATAAGAATGGAGACAGCAAACAATCTTGTCATACTCCACTCTAACAGGGAAAAGATTCAGAAGTTTGCCCTGGTCATATACAGCATACATAGTTTTTATACATACTGTAGTATGCAGCCTTTCATGGCAGATATTCATGATATTAGAAGATTCTTGGCTATAAAGCCATGGTGTTTCACCCTCTGCTATGAAGGGCATCTTCAGTGGCGAGTTCTTCTAAGTGGTGTTCCATGGTCGGAAGCTCAGCCGTGTATGAGCGGCAGACTATTGGAATCTGGTACATTCTACTAGTTCGTGAATGGCTGAACAATGTCCAAGTTCACTGGATAGCCATCTGATTGGTTTGTTTCTCTCTCTTCATTATTAAATTGGCATATATGCCTGTTATTTAATTCATGATACCAGGCTTTAGCCAGTTTTATAACTTCATTTTTTTATTTCCTTGTGTTATAAATTTCTATGTCCTCTCTGTATAGTCTATGGAAATAATAAAATGTTGTGGCTAAACCCTGAGTATCTTCATGCAGAATCTGATGTCCATTTTCCATAACAATGTGCTCTGCTACAGCCATTTTTTCTGTTTCTCATAGTCTGCAGTTTCTTCTATGTTCTGGCAAACATGTAGCTATATTTCTTTCATAGTTCCTATATATGTTTTGTCACAAGAACATGGAAGCAGATGTACGCCGCAAGTGGAGATACTTGCTTTTAATAAGTTATCTTTTCTGACATTCCAATTTGTGTCAACTTTTTCCATTATTCTTGTCTTTTCATAGACAAAAGCTTCAACAAAGTCCACAAAAGCTAAATATAAGGGACTTTTCCAATCTAAAGACTGTTCCATGATGATTCTGAATACATTTATGAGGTCAGTACATGATCTCTGAACTCTAAAATGGAATTGTTTTCCACTAGCACTTTTTAGTTACCCCTTGTCAATGATTTAAGATTAACCTCAAAAACATTTTGCTTGGAGTTGTTAATGGTAGCATAATGCCTCTCCAATTATTACATATAGATATATCTCCTTTTCAGTTTTTTAACTATTTTCTTTCTATAATTACAAAGAAATAAATGTTATCTCAGTCAAAGCATAAATTTATTACGTCGACATTTCATTCTTGAGGAGTTTTTCCAGATTTCTCTATATTTTTCATAAAAATGTTTTATGCTACAGCTAATTTTTCTGTTTCTCCTAGTCTGCAGTTTCTTCTATGTTCTGACAAACATGTAGCTATGCTTCTTTCATAGTTCCTATATATGTTTGTCACATGAACATGGAAGCAGATATACGCCGCAAGTGGAGATACATACTTTTAATAAGAGTAATAATCTATTCTGACATTCCAATTTGTCAGCTTTTTCCATATTTCTCGTCTTTTCATAGACAAAAGCTTCAACGAAGTCTGCAAAAGCTAAAAATAAGGGACTTTCCAATCTGAAAATTGTTCCATGATGATTCTGATTACATTTATATGGTCAGTACATGATCTCCGAAGTCTAAAACTGGATTGTTTTCCATTTAGTAACTTTTCAGTTGCCCCTTGTAAATGATTTAAGATATTCTAGAAAAGATTCTGCTTATAGTACTGATAGCAGTACAATGCCTCCCAAGTTATCATATCTTCTTTTTGAGGATTTAACTATTATCCCTTACAATGTTTTTTTGTTATTCATTTCATTCATATAAATGATGGATAAATTGAGAAAAATATAATCTCACACTGGGGTTTGAACTCAGGACCTTTCACTTTCTATGCAAATGCTCTACCAACTGAGCTATCTGAGAAATTCCAATCTAAATGCAAATTTGTGGCCTTCATGTCTCTAATAAACTATCTGTTTTGATAAACAATTATTTGGCTTTCTTTGTACATGTTCAAATCATTTATATTTATTTCTGTACATTCTCTCGTTTATATTATTATTTGTAATTCATCTGATATCTTGACTTCTCTTTTGATCTCTTGAAAATACACCTGCAACAGATCTGAGAAATCTCATTTCTAGTGTCTCAATTTTATGTTTATCAGAGATCGTTAAAGGCCAAGTCTCAGAGCAGTATGTTAACATTGGAACGGCTACTGTTTTGTAAAATTTCAATCGAGTTTATTTCTCAAATATCTTCATATTTTGTTTTATCTTTTCTTAAATTACATTTTACTCTCTGTTTTGGAATTGTATTCCTTGTTAAAAAGACAATTTTTGTTATTCCAGGTTTGAGAGAATTAATTTATTCAATTTTTTTCCATTTCTCAATTAAATTCTATTATTTTTTTGTAGATACAAGATTTTCTGTTTCTCTATAACCTGGAATGTCTTCCCTAACTTCAACATCTGGCTCTTCTTGTGATAATGTGAATTACATGTTTTGTAGTTTGAGAGAAAATTGTGTGTTAATCTTCTTGTCTTTCAATTTGTTTGTATTAAATTTTCTATTTATTACTTGGGTGCTATTTTTGTCATAATTTTCAACCTCAATTTTGCTACCATAAGATGGTAGTCACTTCCAAAAACAGCACCTCTCTCATCTCGCATATCCATCAGCGAGAATCCAAACTTTTACTAATCAAATTATTAATTATATTTTGTGTCTTGATCTCGGGAGACACCTATGATTTTTCTGACATCTTTTGTATTTAAAATAATTAAAATTTCATCATAGATCCACAAATCTTTATCCATTACTAATATTTTTTCCTGTTCAGTGTTTACCCATTGTTGACTCTGTCTTCATTACAGTTGCCTAAATGGACTTTCATGTCCCCCATCAATCCTATAAAAATGGATTTTAAATTACAGGTAGCATCAGATTTGAAGAAAAGACTGGGAGGGAAAACACAAATGAAGTGGCCATGAATGAAGAGGCTAAAAGGAATACACGGGAGGAAGACATAGAAAATGAAGCGGCCATGAGTGAAGAGGCTGAAAGGAATACATCAGGAGGAAGACACAGATAATTAAGCGACCATGAGTGAAGAGCCTAGAAGAAATACACCCAGAGGAAGACACAGAACATTAAGTGGCCATGAATGAAGAGGCTGGAAAGAATACACCAAGAGGAAGACACACAACATGAAGAGGCCATGAATGAAGAGGCTGGAAGGAATACACCAGCTGGAAGGCACAGAACATGAAGAGGCCATGAATGAAGAGGCTAGAAGGAAGACACAGAACATGAAGTGGTCATGAATGAAGAGGCTGGAAGGAATACACCAGCTGGAAGACACAGAACATGAAGAGGCTGGAAGGAATACACCAGCTGGAAGACACAGAACATGAAGAGGCCATGAATGAAGAGGCTGGAAGGAATACACCGGCTGGAAGACACAGAACACAGAGGCCATGAATGAAGAAGCTAGAAGGAAGACACAGAACATGAAGTGGCCATGAATGAAGAGGCTGGAAGGAATACACCAGCTGGAAGACACAGAACATGAAGAGGCCATGAATGAAGAGGCTGGAAGGAGTACACCAGCTGGAAGACACAACACGAAGAGGCCATGAATGAAGAGGCTAGAAGGAAGACACAGAACATGAAGTGGCCATGAATGAAGAGGCTGGAAAGAATACACCAAGAGGAAGACACAGATAATGAAGTGGCCATGAATGAAGAGGCTGGAAGAAATACACCAGGAGGAAGACACAGAACATGAAGTGGCCATAAATGAAGAGGCTGGAAGGAATATACTAAGAGGAAGACACAGGAAATAAAGATGATTTGAAGGTAGATAAAATGTGTCAGGAACAATGAATTGAAGTGGATAAATGCCTGGACTCATGATTCTAGTCGAAAGTATGCCTGAGGAAAGACATGAAGTCCCAGAAAAGATACTGGTATTCATGATGCTGAAGAATATGCCCAGAGGGAGACTCATAACCATGATGCCAGAAAGAATGAACCAGGATCCATTTTGTCAGTAGTATAGACTCCATGTGGTTAGTTCTAGTAAGGACAAGGTCATGAACTGTTGTAAGTACACAATATTCCTTCGGATGTAGCAAACCTGTTTGCAGATGTAAGTATCATAAACTTTGTATTTAAAATGTTGAATTGTTATTACTGATATTGAAGGGTGTTTCCTATTCTTGGTTGAGTGTTTCTAATACCTTGTTTCAGATCTGTTCACAATTTTATGACTTGTTGTTTCTCTAAAGAACATGAAGACACCAGGTCCCACGATGCCAGGAATTAAGTCGTCAAGATGTAAGAGAGCTTAAAGCATGTTGCTATGGGAGAAGATGGCTAGCAAATTAGAGAAGCAATGAATTCATGATGCTATTGTTAACGGTAATTTAAAAAAAAGTACTCGAGAAAATATTTGGACCAATAGATATTAATGGTCATTGAAAGATACAATGGAACAAAGAATTATACGACAAATACAATGAATTTGACCTTGTCACTTTTATTGAATTAAAGAAATTTGAATGGACTGGCCTTCAATGAAGGATCTCAGCAGACCGAGCACCTAAAAAGGTGCTTACAGCAAGTTTTATGGGGGATAGACGAGTTGGAAGACCGAAAAAACGATGGGAGGATGGTATTAAGGAAGATGCTGCAAACCTACTTACATGTTGCAACTGGAGGCTTGCTGCGCAAAATAGAAATGATTGGAGGCAGAAATTAAGGGAGGCCAAAGCTTGAATTTGAGCCAATCAGCCATTGGATGGATTATTAACTGTAGAATGTTTCCTTTGGATGCAACAGAACTTACTTCCAAGGTAAGTGCCTCAAGTAGAATGTATTTAAAAATGTTATGATTTCCAAGAGTATCTACATGCGATACAGTTTTATTTTCTTGCTTCAGATGTGTTGGTGCAGACACTTCATTAAAATTATTGGTGATTGATAAAAACATGAAATTGTTTGGAGGGTAGACACCAGGACAATGAGGCCGGGAAGGAGTATACCAGGACCCATGAAATCATGAGGGAGAAGCTAGACACCATATTACAGGAGGAATTTGCCCATGATGCCACTGTTTACTGCAGAATCTTTCCCTTGGATCTTGCAGAATCTTGATCGAAGGAAGGTGATGTAAGTAGATTGATAAAGTTTCCTTCACTGAACTGTTCCTAGGTTTGTGGTGAATGATATGGTACATTGCAATTAATACAGCTAAAGAAAACTGAGATTTGAACCCAGGATTTCCAGCTTTGCTTGCTTGGTAGAGAGGAACATGAGATTAAAAGATTAAGAAGGGAGAAGTTAAAAATATCTTGTAACAAAACATTAGTTACCTTGAAGAAATAATTTAAAAAATTAAAATCATTAATCTAAAGGTAAAGGCAAAGTGGTCCCACTACAGGCCTCAGGAGGTTCTTGGGGTAGTAGAAGGTTAAAAAGCTCCCTTTTTCTGACAATCAACACTTGTCAGCCGGGTTGTCAGCCCTGTGTGATTGCTGCCTTTATCCCCAGAGCAAGTGTCTAGTACTCATTTCCGTTGGAGGCTGAGTCGACCCCAGGGCCATAGTGCTGTCAGAAGGTTTGGGTCAGTTAAAATCCTGACCTCACTGGGACTCAAACCTTCGACCTTGCAGCTTGTAGCGCAGTGCCTTAACCACTATGTTTCGGCATCCCCTTAAAATCATTAATCTACATAATATATTATGGACCCTTACTTTAAGGGAGGAAAGGAGATTATGAGTATTTGAGAATAAAGTTCTTAGTAGCCGAGCGGTTAAGGTAGGAAGCTTTGGCGCAGAGCTACGGGACTTGCGCTGGTTCGAGTCTCCATGGGGGAAGAAATTTTCTCATGGTATTTCGGCCAGTATCGGACCGGTGCCCACCCAGCATCGTGAGGCAATTGGGTAGCTACCAATAAGTAGCGGCTCCAGGTTGAGGAACCAGCTATAACGGCTGGGGGACTCGACATGCTAACCACATGTCACCCCTACACTGGCTGTTGATCATCTACCTCTGTGATTGACACATGTGGATGTGAAGGGCCAGCAGCCGGCTGGTAAAAGGGCAACTGCTGAAAAGTGGAAAGACCCTCAATCGCAGGAAAATTTTTGGACCAAAGAGAGATAAACAGACAGGTGAATCGAGAAGACTACATAACAGTGAACTATATGGTCTTTATAGGAAGCCAGATATAATAACAGTTAAGACTCAGACTGTAATGGGCAAGACATGTGGCACAAATGGGAAATGAAAGACTTGCTTCTTGTAGGAAAACCAGAAGGAAAATGCCCAGTTGGTAGACTAAGAATGAGGTGGGAGGATAACATCAACTACGATTTGAGAGAAGTAGATTGTACAGGGAATGATTGGAAAACATTAGCTCAGGATAGGGATGTATGCAGATCTTATGTCTGCATGGCCATGAACCTACGGGTTTGATAGTGCCAGTAAGTTAGACATAATATGTTAATAAAATTTGTTTCTATGTCGCTGAACTGAACTTGAAAATGAAGGAACAGTTCACCAAAGGAATCACCTTACCTGAATAAAGTGTTTTGATCTCAGAGTGTGTCCATAGCTGGGCGAGTTTTGTTTAGATGTTACTATTATTAATTTAACACTTCTCACTGAAGGACAAATTATATGTGAAAAAAAAAATTATACACCCAGACTGGGCTTTGAACCCAGGACCTTTGGCTTTCTAGACCAATGCTCTACCCCTGAGCTACCTGAGTACTCCAATCTAAATGCAGATATTTCTCTTAAGAATTAGCCAATAATCATCCCATTTTGGGCAAGGGCCTCCTGCGACTGCAGGGTGGCTTACGTTACATCCCCAGGTTAACCAACCCCTTGGGACTATCACTTCCACTTTAATCTGTCTTGTGCTATTCTAGTCCACAATTTTCCTAGATGATACTTACACTTCACTCCAATGCTTTTTTTGTCTTCCAACTTTCCATTTCCCTAGTCTGGGTTCTCAATCACTGCGTAAGTCCATTTTTTAGGTTCCATTCGGAGCACATGACCCTCCCCCCCATCAAGATCATGATAGCAACTCCGGCCATGAAAGTCTATGTGAATACATTAATATTATTCGTTTTTAAACATCTTAATGATGGACAAATTATATTTGAAAAGAAAAATATATGCCTAGACTGAGGTTTGAACCCAGAACCTTTGACTCTCTATATCAATGCTCTTCCATCTGAGTTACCTAGGCCTCCAATCTAAATGTGTATTTTGCAAAAATTGTAGCAATGGCTCATAGCATTTGGGGTTAGGGAATTAACTATGTGTAAGAGAAAAATATGCATTTAGATTGAAGGCCTAGGTAGCTCAGATGGAAGAGCAGTGACATAGAGAGTCAAAGGTCCTGGGTTCAAACCCCAGTTTAGGCGTATATTTTAATTTTCAAATATAATTTGTCCAATTGCTGATGTTACTCTTTTAAGATTTTTCTCTTACACACTGTTAATTCCTGAGCACCGAATGCTACAAGTCTTTGCTCGATCACACAGATGACAGCTTCTTAAATAAGACATTTATTGGGAATTTAAACACTACTTTATAGATCTAAGATAGCACAGTGGTAGATAACCAAAAGTCCCAGGTTCAAATCCCAGTCTGAGCATATAATTTTCTCTTCAAATATGAGTTTTCATTATATGTGCAGACTGGAGCTTGAACCCAGGAGCTTTGTGTTTTGTAGGCCAATACTCTACCGACTGAGGTACCTGAGCAAGTTCCAATCTAAATGTAAATTTTCTCTTACATACGCTGTTAATTCCCACACACCAACTGCTATGAAACCTTTGCTTCTATCTTGCAAATGACGGCTTTTTTTTATTAAGAAGACTTTTATTTGGGAATTTTAAATTGCATTATAAAGCCAGTACGGCTTCTTTCAATGTTTTAGTTATTCATTTCATACATTTCAATAATGGATAAATCATAAAATAAAATATGTTAAAATACCTTCTTAGGTAAAATCCGTCGTCCTCAACTTTTAAAATATGTGATCTTTATGCCTGTAGGCCTTTCAGGACATCCATCCCATCTTCAGCAGTTCATTCTTTGCTATAGCATCAAACATCATACTGAATGTGTAGCGAAGAATGAACTGCTGAAGATGGGATGGATGTCCTGAATGGCCTACAGGCATAAAGATTACATATTTTAAAAGTTGAGGATGATGGATTTTACCTAAGAAGGTATTTCAACGTATTTCATTTTATGACTCTCCACCTCAATGGTTTTAACAATGAATTTTATTAGGATAAATCATATAATTTATCCATCATTGAGATGTATGAAAGGAATAATAAAAACATATGAGTTTTGTTTTGTTTCAGATGTGTTGACCTGAATACTTGTTGCCATACTGCGGCTGTGAAGAACATGAAGATATTCTTAAAAAACTCGCAAATCAAGTTAAGTATTATGTGGTATTTTAATTTCACAGTAAAATGTATTATGCTCATTGATTATTTTTGTTGCAGGATGCAACAGCTCAGGCAAGAGGTACCACAATTCATAGCTGGCCATGAACAAATAAATAAATGTTGCTTAAAGATCTGGATTTTTAGGCTACATGGAGTAAATCTACATCAGGACCTTGTGATGGAGGCCAAACTTAGAATTTTTACAGCATAAAAAATAATCGTCCAAAGCCAGGTTTGAACCCTGGTACCATAGGTGAGAATGGTAACTCAAAGTCCAGTGGGGACTGATATTTTCATATAATTTTCATAAATGTCTTTTTATTACAGGATTTTAATAACATTTTGACAAATGTATTTTTTTATACAGGATTTTAACATATTTTTGCTATCAAGTGATAACAATTATATATGAATGTCTAAAATATATTATTTTTAAAAATTAATTTAATTTATATTTTATGCTAATATGTTGTGTGTGTTTTTAATGTATGTCTAATCTTATTAATGAATAATGGTTAAATAAATTGTACTATAATATTTTCAAATTTTATGGAATATTATCTTTGTTTTAATATTTTGATTTAGTGTTTGAATTGCTGGTACTGGTACCTTCTTGTAATTTCTTATCTCATTTTGATGTAAAATGCTTGTTTTGTATTGTATTATCACTGTTGTATTATATTATTTACTTGAATGTCTTATTTATGTCTTTTGTTTAATTCTTATTATTCAGTTCATTGTTGTTAAATTGTTATGAAATTGTTTGGCACATGATCTTGTATGCTGTTAATTGTATTATTGTTTGCTTTATTTGATTAGCACAAATTACAGAAGATAACGTAACCTATTTTCTCGAGTGTATTTCAGGTTTATGAATATTGTCTCATTAAAATAAAAGTAAGGAAAATGAAGATGTGGAAATGAATGAGACAGATTCACAGGTAAAAATTCCAACTGTTATTTAATACTCTTTTATTCACAGGTTATACTAATGTTTTTATTTTCAGCTTATTATATTATAATATTTATATAAGACTGTTGGATGTCCATTTACTAGATGGGAAGATTCATTAAATCCCAATTGATGTGGAAACAGGTCAAAATGCCTAATTTCATGAAGTAGAAGAGGAAATAAAATATTTATATATAGGTAATGGTAAGATATGCAAGTCATAAAATTCTAATATTTTACTTTCCAGGGCATAATAACTTCTCTTACAGGATAATAATAATAATTTTATTTTCAGCACTAAATGAGTCATAAATATTGAAAGAAATGTTCAGTTTTTATAAGATATTTTATTTTCAGAGTATCTATATAGTGAACACATTGTTAAGAAATGTCTGTTTATTAACAAGGATAGAAGAAACAGGATAACAAATATTTTATTAATGGATATTACGAAGGATAAGGATTTGATCACGAGGTTCATCTGCCAAACACCAGCCGAAGAGGATGTCCAGATGTTCCAATGGAAATCAACAGTTGATATCTGGCTGAGGATGAGAAGAGATCTTCGAAAGCAGACCAAGAGAGCGAGGAGACCTTACGAGCTTGTAAATGAGGTGAGATGTGAATAATTTATTCTTTTTTCTCTCTTACAAAAAAAAATTCTTGACATGACAGGCCTAGAAGGCCCTTAGCCTAAGAGTTTGCTGCTGGCCTCATATCCATGTGTTGACAGAGGTATAACCTGTCTGCTCTTAAAGTGATCCTCAGCAAATCAAAAAGCTATGTGACCTGTTCGCTTTTCATTGATTATGGACACCGACATACGTTGTAGAAGTAACAAGTATGCAAAAAAGTAGTTCCCTTGATTAAATTAAAACGTCCTCTGAATATACCCTCCATGGTATCTTTACCTTGTCGTGATGGAGAGGCTTGCGTGCTTAAATGATCCCGAGAGCTATGCCGGCGGTGGCATTGCTGCCGATAGGGTTACCCATGCCAGACTGGTCGAAGGTGATAAGCCAGACGAAAAAAGTACCTTGGTCGAAAGAGTAACGATCTTTCACTGTAAAAATATAACCGTCAAGAAATGCAGACATGGGTTCAACTGGGGTAAAATTTTCCGGAGGTCAAATAGTCCCATTCGGTTCTCTGGGTGGAGACTACTTCAGGGAACCCATGCTAAAGGCTCAAACACAGGGACATGTTCTAGGAACATGGAATGTTAGGACTTTATACAATAGCGGGGCACTAGAGATATTAATGCAGGAATTAGATACCAAGAATGAGGTGGGAGAATAACCTTAACTATGATTTGAGGGAATGATTGGAAAGCATTAACTCAGGATAGGGTGTATGGAGAGCTTATGTCCCTGTGGCCATGAACCTATGGTTCGATAGTGCCAGTAAGTCCTTGGAATATACTTGTCGTTCTTCGTGAATGAAAATAATGTTTAAAACATACAAAATATTCTAAAATATACCTAATCAATAATTACAACTTAAAATAGTTTATTTGACTTATGCTTCAGTCAATTATCATGAAACAAAATGGTTGTAAGTAAAACCAGCCTTCTGTTCCTGTGTCAAAAGTGACAGTAATTGTGGCGTGAATGGTGGAAGGATATTGCTTCTACAACTATGTCAGTGTCCATAACAAATGATAAGCGAACAGGTCACATGGTTTTGTTTTGACGAGGATCACTTTAAGAGCAAACAGGGTATAGACGATCATCCAGCCAGTATAGGGATGGTCTTCTCAACCTGGAGCTGCTACTTATTGTAGCCCTTGATGCTGGTTTGGCGCTGGGTCTAAATGATGGTGAAATTCCATGAGAAAATTTCTTCCCTCATTGAGACTCAAACCAGCCCAAGTCCTGCAGCTCTGCACCAAAGCATGATGCCTCAAACCGCTTGGCTATAGAGCAGGACGACTTGTTCATGATATCCTATAAAAAGTTTAATGATGTTGAGGACAGTGAATCTTTATTTCATAATTTTATAAAAAATTCAACCCCTAGACTATAGAGACCAACGTTCCTTGCATTAATAACATTAAAATTTTGTTTCCAGAGTTTGGTATGATGCTGGCTGCATTCCAAGGGAAACATGACTCAGAGTTGTTAAAATGTCCACCATGTATTTATACATACCATTGACTTGTAAATGTTCCTGACACACCAGCTGATGGATAATTGCTGCAGCAGTACAACTTCTCATAGAAAGACGTCTAATGGAATCATCAGGTGAGTTAAAATAGAACTGATCCTAATACAGGCGTTTGAGGTAGTATGAGGTAAAGACTCGCACCTACCTAGTTAGTCAGTATGAGGTAACTGCTGTCTTTACCACCCACAATGTCTGGTATTCATTTCTGTTAGAGGGTGAGTCAACTCCAGAGTCATGATAGATTGATTTGAAAATCCTGACTTCATCAGGTTTTGTACCCTGAACCTTCTGGCTTGTAGCTTATGTTACTTTACCATAAAATTCACTAATTAATAATTTTCCCAGAGTCCACTGCTGTGGTCTCGGGGTAGCGTGCTGCCTTGTCACGCAGGGGCCCGGGTCGGGACAGTTTTTCTGGGCGAGGTTTTTATCGGGGTTTTTCCTCACCTGTAAGACAAATGTCAGGAAAACTTTAAGGCCCAAACAGTCCCCAAAATCATATGGCCATCACAATCATTATCATTCATGTTCATCTTAGATTAAGTTTAGGATTAGGGACTCTCCTTTAAAGTAATCCAACTACAGGCCTCGGGAGGCCCTTGGGGTAGTGGGAGGTTAAGACTCCCACTTTTTCTAGACAATCGGCACTTGATGTCAGCCGGGTTGTCAGCCCTGCGTGACGGCCGCCTTTACTCCAAGAACATGCATCTGGTACTCATTTCAGTT
This sequence comes from Diploptera punctata, assembly GCA_030220185.1. Classification (NCBI taxonomy): domain Eukaryota; kingdom Metazoa; phylum Arthropoda; class Insecta; order Blattodea; family Blaberidae; genus Diploptera; species Diploptera punctata. The sequence goes on along the minus strand of JASPKZ010004289.1, from coordinate 42,842 downwards.
AGAGCCTGAGTCGACCCCAAAAGTTTGGGTCAGTTTAAAAATCCTGGCCCCACCAGGGCTCGAACCCTTGATCTTCCAGCTTGTAGCGCAGTGCCTTAACCACTATGCTATGGCGTGCCCCAGGGACTCTCCTGGTGCACCATTATCATCATCACCCATCATATCATCGGGGCAACGTAACCCCGCCTTTTAAGTGCCCCAACCACAGAAGTGGGTTACAAGTATGCCATGCCAGGAGAGAAACCAGGAATGCTGAAAGACAAACCTGGGGTATTTGAGAAAAAAATAATAATAATTTTGACAAACTCCTCACTGCTATCTGTTGTGGCTAAGAAGCATGCATTGTGACATCACATTGTCATACAGAATGTCGGTAATGCAGATGACTATACATCTGGCATAAAAATTCCTATAATCTGATTGCAGCACCATCTACCGGGTCCAATTGTGAATCTCGACATCCAGGGACCCACTCACATACAAAGAATTTCATCATAATTGGTGAAGTCGTTTAGGCAGTTTTTAATTTTGGGTCACAAATAAACTTCCACTTCTAATTGTCTGATTTCGCTAATTTTTGCACGATACCGACCTCTGTTTATTTTAATAGGATATACTGAGTTTTGCTGTGAAACATAAAAAATTGTGACTGCTAGAGTGATTTTTAAATTTTCACTTCAGGTGAGTCACTACACCTAATGGTTTTAGAGGATCCAATTGTGAATCTAAACAATCAAGGGATTCAATCAGACACACAGAAAAAAAAATCATCAAAATCGGTCCAATCATTTAGGAGGAGTAGAGTGACATACATACATACAGAAGAATTTTATATTATATGTGCATAGGTTCATGACAGCAGACATAAGCTCTCCATACACCCCTATCCTGAGCTAATGTTTTCCAGTCATTCCCTGTATAATCTTTCCTCAAATCATGGATGTTATTCTCCCACCTCATTCTTGGTCTACCAACTGGACGTTTTCCTATTGGTTTTCCTACAAGAAGCTTCCTTGCAACTCTTTCATTCACCATTCATGCCACATGACCTCCCATTGCAGTCTGAGACTTAACTGTTGTAATTATATCTGGCTTTCTATTAAGATCATGTAGTTGACTGTTACGTAGTCTTCTCCATCCACCTGTCTGTTCATCTCTCTTTGGTCCAAAAGTTTTCCTAAGAACTTTATTCTCAAATACTCGTTTCTCCTTTCCTCCCTTAAAGTAAGAGTCCATGTTTCACGTCCATATAAAATAACTGGTAGAATAATAGTTTCATATATTTTCAGTTTAACATTCTTTGAAAGGAGTTGGGAAGTCGAGAGTCTCTGTATTGCATAATAGCACGCATTTCCAGAATTGAGCCTATGTTTAATTTGTTTGTGCATCTCATTCCTATTTGTGTTATTGTTCCTAGGTATTTGAATTCAGCCACTTCCTCAAAATTTCCCTCATTTGTCATCAGCTGTCCATTTCCATTATATAATGTATTTCTACGTGTGACCACATTTAGTTTTATTAATGTTTACTTCCAGTCCCAATTTCTTAGTGTTAGTCAATAGTGTGTGTGTTGGCCTTTAGCATCTCCTCACTATCACTCAATAATACCACATCATCAGCATAAACTAACAGCCTATTAATACCATTGAGTTGTAGGCCTTCTTCATCCTCTAAATATATATGTATATATCCATACATATACAGAGTGCTAATCTTACGAAGTTTAGAAACTCGGGTTCAAATCCCGACTCAGGCATTTTTTTTTTCTTTTCATGTCATACATATATATAATTTCATAGTAATAAATTTTCTGAAATTTGTTGTTTTTATTTCAGTGTTTAAATGTTGGTCATCTCATCTGGAAGATATGACAACAGCTGATAAGAAACATGTGACTCAAGAACTTGCTGCAAAGTGACGAATGTTTGTCTGCATTTGAAGAAAAAAAATATACACTCAGATGGGGTTCAAACCTATGACCTTTGACTTTCTATGCCAATGCTCTACCAAGTGAGCTACCTGAGCATTCCAATCTAAACACAAATCTTTTTCTTATAATTCCCAAGCGCCGAGAGTAGTTCGTCTGTGTTTAATATTTTCATCAGCGCCTTAGAAAAAAATTATATATTGTGATATTTTAAGCAAAAAACATTGAATTTCTTCAAATTATAAAATGTTACTATTATTTAATTTATTTTTCAATGTTAAAGAAAGTTTTTTTAACGTTAATTTGTGAGTTTTGAGTGAATGTTGGACTGAAATGAAAACGAACAGAATTGTAACTAATCATTGTGCTGTTCCTTCTAAATGCTTTCTACAGAGAAACAGCTATTTTGGTAGTGTTTTTAAAACAGTGAATGTCCTATTTCACACTAGCAGTTTTCATTTTGGAAAAACTGTTACATATAGTATGAAGTTATGTTCTAACATGTCGCACCCCATTAAGAAAAACCGATGTATTTTATACATCATTTCACTTGCTTGTTTATTCCAAATTTCATGCTGAAGCTTTGGTTTTTTACAATTTTTTGTCAAAATATGCTGGAAAAATCTTATAAAATGCAACGAAAATACTAATCAAATTATCTATCCTTCGCTGATGATACGGCTTTGCTAGCAGAAGATGCAATAACCAGGAAGACCTCTTAAGACTGCTGGATGAGGCCAAAACAGATCTACAGAGGCCTAATTCGTGACAGATGAAGAAAAAGTGACATCTTCTCTAGCCATTGAGTATATGCTGTAATTTTCTTTTACTACCACGCCAATTACCTGTATTCGTACAAGTTTCCTGGGTTAGGTTTTTTCGGGGTTTTTCCTAACCTGTAAGACAAATGTCGGGAAACTTTAAGGTCCAAATGTACCCCGAACACCATCTGGCAATTATAATTATTCATAAATTCATATTTTACTTGATAATTTTACAAATAAACAAGCAAGTGTAATCAGTAGAAACTGAATTAACATAAATTCATATCTTAAGTATTCATTTCATTTTAAGGATAAATAAAAATAAATTATTTCATGTTACAAAAATGTATTTTTAATTATTGTATTAGAATTTGTATTTCATTTTGTCAATTGGTAGAACTGATTAAAATTGCTTTTTAAATATTTAAATAAATTATTGTTGTATTGTTGCTTAGATCAGTTGATATGTACTATAATAACTCATATATTAAATTTGGGAATTTTTAACATTATGAGGTTCAATTAATGATAATTAAATGAATCTTGATTTTTTCTTACCTCATACATCTGTTTCTTTAAACACAGCACTGCAGTATCGGCGACACTTTGTCGTCATCGTCAGCTGTTTTCACGACTGTCAATTTTTTCTCCTTTTTTTTTTAACCGGCAAAAAGGAGAAAAAAATTGACAGTCGTGAAAACAGCTGACGATGACGACAAAGTGTCGCCGATACTGCAGTGCTGTGTTTAAAGAAACATAGATGTATGAGGTAAGAAAAATCAAGATTCATTTAATTATCATTATAATAACTCAATTCATAATTTAACATTTTATATTAATTAATAGTCCACCGCTGTGGTCTCGAGGTAGTGTGCTGCCTTGTCACGCAGCGGGCCCGGGTTCGATCCCTGGTCGGGGCAGTTTTTCTTGGTGAGGTTTTATCGGGGTTTTTCCTCACCTGTAAGACAAATGTCAGGAAAACTTTAAGGCCCAAACGGTCCCCGAAATCATATGGCCATCATCCTTATCATCCTTACCATTATCATCCTTATCATTATCCTTCACCGGTGTGGAAAGCAACAGGAAGCTACCACACCTACACAATTCCCTAGTAAAGCTGCAAGCATAGCATGAAAGTGCTATGATTGCAGTGAAGGACCTGCCTTCGGGCAGAATTACTATGGATGGATGGATGGATATAATTAATAAAATTGCTTTCATTTATAATAAAATGCAAATCGTTCAATCTTAAATGCAAGTTTATGCAATCATTAATTTTTGTTGGTATATATTTTGCATATACAGTAAAACTTGCTTAATCCGGAATGTGAATATGTGAAAATCTATTCAATGTGAATAATAGTAATTTTATATGTTAAAATTCATTGGAGAACATTTTGTTTAAACAACTCGCCTAACAGGATTCATGCTTCCATGACACTGCGGTTTCAAACAGAATTGTTTTGAAACATGTTCAAGAACAAATCAACATTAATATTGAGGCAAGATGTTCAGACTAAAGATAATATAATTCAAACAGTCGTGTTCATCCTCGGCCATAACAAAGCATGAATCCTATGAGGTGAGTTGTTTAAACAAAATGTTCTCCGATGAATTTTAATGATTATACCTCATAATGTTTACTTCCCAACATTAATTTAATATAATTTTATATGTATTTATTTTGTATAAAACTGAATTTGTCTAACATGGAAATGGAAGGATATTTCTACACAATTATGAAAAAAAAAATTATAAAGCGGAAAAAACAGAAATAAATTAGTTTCCACTTCGTTGAATTCCCATTAGGAAAAAAAAAAAAAAAGAATGATTCCTTATGTGGTGTTGTCGTGACTAAAGCTTCTTCCTGACGATATCGTATAGTGTGTTGTTTAGTCTGGGAGTGCTTTCATTTATTAAAAGCTCATCTATTTCCTCGATGATGTCCAGATCTTCCAATAGGTTGATTTTGTTGGATTTCCCTCTTTGTGTACTATTGTAAGGACCAGCAGCATCAACAATCATACCAGATATTGTAGTGAAGAAGGGCCTGCTGAAGATGGAACGGATGTTCTGAAAGGCCTACAGACATAAAGAATACATATTTTATAAGTTGAGGACGATGGATCTTACCTAAGAAGGTATATTTTAACTTATTTTATGACTCTCCACCTCAACGGTTTTAACAATGAATTTTATTAGTAATGTGAGATTGCAAAGAAATTAAAAAAGAAAATGGAAATGTATTGGACATGTTTTGAGAAGGAAGATAGAAATACAGTAAAATTGGCTGTAGTATGTAGTATGGAATTAGAATGAACCAGGAATTGAAAGAATTATATAGGGATTTAGATCTGGTAGGAGATATTAGAAGAGAGAGACTGGAATGGGTAGGACATGTATTGCAGCAAGAAAGAGGTGTAAGAAGGATTTCAGAAAGGGAAACTGAAGGAAAAAGAAAGGATGGAAGACAGAAACTAAGATAAGGTTGAGGAAGACTTGAGACGACTGAAGATGAAAAGATGCAGACAGAAAGCTAGTAACATAGAATGGACAGTTGTTAAGAAGGAGACCAAGGTTCTTAGAGGACCGTAGAGACAAAGGAAGAAGAAGAAGTAGAAGAATGAAAAATCATGGGTTGGAGTATTCTAAACTTCAACCACTTTTTTTTTTCTAATCACTCATGTTGTCTCAGAAAAAAAAATTTTGTTCAGTTTACCAACCTTTCCTCTGCCAAAACCTCCTTAAAATTTTAAGCACCGTAATAACGGTAGGCAATGAAAACATAACTCCATCAGTCATTGAAAGCCACATAACTCCAGTAGCCAGCACAGAAATATGTGATGCATAACCTGTTGAGAACACGGACTTCAAATTTAATAATAACTTTGACTTGTTCTGTAGTAAAATATGTTGGAACTATTACAGTATCAATTTTCATAATTATTTAAAAACGGTTATTCTGTAAAATTTATCAAAATGGAGTTATGAGGTTTTCATTCCCTACCATTGATATGTCTGCTTATAATTGAGAAGGTTCCACTTCACTGCTGTTATTTTCCATAATAATCACAAAAAAGTCCATCGTGCAGGAATTGCATAATCTAAGCATAGAATTGAAAAAGAAGCAAAACTTTTGAAACATCTAAACCTGTGGATTTAACAGTTTGGGAAAAAATATATATAAAAAACCATACTAGAACCAATAAGTTTTTGAGATTTTGGATGAACCAAGCTTGATTACAAAGTTCTTCAAAAATACAACAGATGGCAGTTTAGAAAATGAGTCCTTAAAAGAACACCAGATGGCAGTTTGGATAATTACTGGCAAAAGAAAAAATTGACAGTCGTGAACACAGCTGATGATGGTGACGATGGTCGCTGATACTGCAGTGCTGTGTTTAAAAAAACATACAAGTATTAGGTAAGAAGAATTCATGATTCATTTGATTCTTATTAATCTAAGCAAATTTGTAATTATAAATAGTTAAGAATTAAATTGAAGTGTTTCATACCTCACCTCATATCCAGTCTTCTAATTATACTAGTTTCAAAGCTTAGGCAGCTTCATCTTCAGTAATTTCTTGATGACTGATGTTATGTCGGTCAGGAGAACTGCTTCTTCCTCCCTCTGTTGGTAGACCGATGAACCTTCGGATCAAATCAGAATCGGCGGGAATTTCAAAGTTCATAATTTTTTCTTTCTTGTTTTTTTATGTGGATTTTTTCCCCAGACCATGAGTTCTTTTTGTTTGTCTATTTGTTTAATTAGACTGGCTTTTGATTCAATTAAATGTTTTTCAGACCAAGCATGAGCAGCTACTGCTGACTTTTCCACTTTACTATTTTTGACATTTCTAAGATGTTCTTTCACTCTGGTTTTCAAATTTCTTTTTTGCTTTTTCTAATTAATTTTGGTTACAATCCCTGCATTTGATCTGATAAATTCCTGATTTGATTTCTTCAATTTTTCCCCCCCTTTGGTGCCAATCTTATATTAAACTTTTTTAAAAATCCTTTGAAACCTCTGGTGTTTCAATGGATGGTAAGTGAATTTCTAGAATTCTATGTTTTCTTCTGTTTGTTTTATAAGTGTGCTTTCATTAATTAATGTTTGTCTTTTATATTTATTTATTTATATCAACATTTTATTGAACAAGTTCAAAGAATGTCAAATAATTTTTATCAAAACAGATGCTTCATTATAAACCTCAAGGCCGAAGAAATGTAGGAAGACCAAAACGACATTGAAAGGCCTACCTGTAGCATATTTTGCAGCGGGGAGCGGAATAGCCAACAGGCCATACTTTGATGATCCATCCATAGTAATTCTGCCCGAAGGCATCCTTCCCTGCAATCATAGCATTTTTATGCTATGCTTGCAGCATTACTAGGGAATTGTAGGTGTGGTAGCTTCCCGTTGCTTTCCACACCGGTGAAGGATGATGATGATTATGACGATGATAAGGATGATGATGATGATGGCCATATGATTTCGGGGACCATTTGGGCCTTAAAGTTTTCCTGACATTTGTCTTACAGATGAGGAAAAACCCCGATAAATACCTCATCCAGAAAAACTGCCCCGACCGGGGATCGAACCCAGGCCCGCTGCTACCTTGAGACTACAGTCGTGGACACTTTGATGATAATGATTTATTTTCTTGTGTATCATCTGACTTGATCTGGAGGTTTATCGGTCCACCAACAGAGAGTGGAAGGAGCAGTTCTTCTGATCAACGTAACATCTGTTGACAAGATATTACTGCCCAAGCTTCAAAACCGATATAATTAGAAGACTGGATATGAGGTGAGGTATAAAACACTTTAATTTAAATCTTATATCAAACCTCATAGTGATTTTTTCCTATATAAGTTCAATATAAATAGTTACTCGATTTTATTTAAATTCATCGGAGAACATTTTTTGAAAACTCACCTCAATAAATTTTGTGCTTTTTACGAATTTATGAGGTGAGTTTTCAAAAAATGTTCTCCGATGAATTTTAATGATAATACCTCGTAATTATATTTTAAAAGAAAAATTATACGCTCAGACTGGGGTTTGAACCCATGACCTTTTGCACTCTAGGCAAATGCTCTACCAAGTGAGCTATCTGAGAAACTCCAATTTAATTGCAAATTTTTCTTATATACGCTGTTAATTCCCACGCACCAAATGCTTTACAGCCTTTGCTTCTATCTTGCAAATGGTGACTTCTTTATTGAGAAGACATTTAATTGGGGATTTTACATTACATTATAAAGCCAGTACAGCTTCATTTTATGTTTTTATTATTCATTTCATACATCTCAATGATGGATAAATCATATTTTAAGAGAAAAATTATATGCTCAGACTGGAGTTTCTCAGATAGCTCACTTGGAAGAGCATATGCCTAGATTGCAAAAGGACATAGGTTCAAACCCCAGATGGCAGTTTGGATAATTACCAGCAAAAGAAAAAAATTGACAGTCGTGAAAACAGCTGAGGATGGTGACGATGGTCGCTGATACTGCAGTGCTGTGTTTAAAAAAACGTAGAAGTATGAGGTAAGAAGAATTCACGATTCAATTAATTCTTATCAATAAAACCTCGTAATGTTAAAAATTCCCAAATTTATTATATTAAAATAAAATAACATGTTTTATTTATTTCCATTCTTCCCTTCTGTTAAAATGAAAAAAAAAAAAAAACCTTTAGGTCTGAGAGGCTGCGTACAAATAATTTAAGATAAATTAGAATGTTATTTATTCCTATAAAAGTTCAATTCCATGATTATTCACCAGATGGCATATAATTATAATTCATGATTTTACCACCAGAAGGTGCTGAATTTCATATTAGTACCAGAAAAAATTGAAAAAATGTAGATGTCGTTAGTTGTTCTACACTAGCGCTGCTTGTGGTATGTACGCAAAATTTGTCCACTTTTTTCTCTGGGTCCTCTGTGGTTAGATCGGGTGACCTCGATTTGCAAGCAATGATTTCATCTGTCTAAAGAGCAGCAAAATGCATTGAAGTTGGCGGTGGAGTGTTTGAACATCTTTTGCTAGGAAATGTACACAATTAAACAAAACTTAAGATAACAGTATCTCAATTTACTGTCATATGCACTTTTCTGGTTCCTCATTGTTTTCATTAAATTACTCTGAAACAGTTAAGAAAAGTCAATATGTACATTAGAAGTTTTTTGTTCAGAATCTCCAGTACTATCACCCCTCAAAGCACGTACCTTTTCTCCTGACTCACTCTGTATATATTCTTGGTCTTGTTATTCATGTGTCTGCCTGTAGCCATACAAAACTACAAGGCTGTTCCCTTGTGTGAGATACTTAAAATTTATTTTAGTTACACTTCCTTTTCTACAGATATCACTGAGAGATAGGTAGTTAGTTCATTGCTTCAAAATAGATACGTAGTAGGGAACTAAGATGTTAAAGGCCAGTTATATTTTACTCAGAGGCATTCATTTAGGCTTGAGGTTCTTTTACAAGCCCAAAAATCTTCAGATTCAGCGCCAAAGTTTAAAATCACTCCTGGATAACTTCTCCTTTGAATTTTTACCATCCTAAAAAATTTGTCGACCCTAACCAGGTTTGAACTGCGACCCTCAGAATCAGAGGAAAGGAAGTTAAGTTCTAAATTACCAAGGCCATCATTATTGATGTGTCCCGCGCCATAGCCGAGTGGTTAAGGCAAAGGGCTCGGCAGATAGCTACGGGACTCGAGCTGGTTGGAGACCCATGGGGGGGAAGAAATTTTCTCATGGAATTTCGGCCAGTATGGGATCGGTGCCCGCTCAGCATCATGAGGAATTTGGATAGCTTACAATAAGTAGCAGCTCTAGGTTGAGAAAACCAACTAAAACTGCTGGGGGACCCGGCATGCTGGCCACATGTTACCACTACACTGGTGAATGATCGTCTACCTCTGTGATTAGCAATGTGAATGTGAGACCAGCAGCCGGATGGTAGGCCAAGGGCCTTCTACGCCTGTCTTGCTTGGAGATTTTTTTTTAATTCTCAAATACTTGTAATCTCGTTTCCTCCTTTATAGTAAGAGTCCATGTTTCACATAATATAACATTTTTGAAAGGAGTCCCTATAATGTAATATATCAGTTAATGCCACTTAAAAATTCCGGGTTATGAAAGACACCCAGAATGCTAGGAAGCATTAGGAAAAGCATAAAGGCTAGGTAATTGCGAATAGGGTCTACAATGGTGTTACGAAAATTACACTATAAAGAAATTAGAAGTGAAAATGGAGAGATTATTCCGGGATAGCGCGTACGCAGTCCCGACTACCAAAAATTACGCGCCCGAGTTACCCACATTTGGGGCAATCGCAGGGGTCAACCCAACCGCAGTGCAATGGAAGGGCCTCACCCTGGGGGAACCGCCTTTTAGATCACGGTAACCCCTACGCCAGGTAAGTATGCGGGGACATTTTTCCCACATCTACAAGTCACTTTCAAAACATGCATTACTTCAATGTCAACTTGAAAACATTCAACTGTATTAAATTACTTTATGATACATGTAGATAATCTTATGAAATAAATATTACAAAAATGTTTACAGTTACATTTACTAATGTGAAGAGTTAATACATTTTCTTTTGCTCTTGAATAAATGTACTAAAGTTAAATATTAAACTTTAGTTACAATGCTGCCATCTAGCGGTAGCACTGCAATTTCAAAACTAGGCGAACTGTAGAATGAGATAACAAATGCGTGTGACAGAGATAGGACGGTGAGGCGGATCCATGTAGTTTTGCCACACAAAAGGGGAGGGGAAATGGCGGTAAATTCAATACTTAGCCACCGTTACACGAAATTGTCATTAGTCTTGATTCCTGCTTTCCAGAGATTCCTATCTTCCCATTGTCCCTCTTCATCATGGAATCATATATTGCCTCATACCATGTTCTTCTACTTCTCCCCTCTTCCTTCAGCCTAGTACCATCCAATCCAACACGTGTTTAGGCCACTGGTCTTCCGACATCCCTTGTACATGTGATATATGTATTTCGATTTTTTTCAATGCCCCAAGTTGTTATTTCGACATTTCTGGTGTTCTCTCCTGGCCTTGGCTTAATTGTAACCCACTTCTGAAGTTGGGGCGCCTAGAAGGCGGAGTTACGTTACCCCGATGATATGATGGGTGATATATGATAATGAAGCGCCAGGAGAGTTCTTAACCTATATTCCAGACCATGGGCAACCACAGGAATGATATCCTTTCGATAACAGTTTCTTGTGCATCCATTTCTTGTCTGATATATGTATTTCGATTTTTTTTTCAATGCCCCAGGTTCTTATTTCGACATTTCTGGTGTTCTCTCCTGGCCTTGGCTTAATTGTAACCCACTTCTGAAGTTGGAGCGCCTAGAAGGCGGAGTTACGTTACTCCGATGATATGATGGGTGATATATGATAATGAAGCGCCAGGAGAGTTCTTAACCTAAACTTAACCTATATTCCAGACCATGGGCAACCACAGGAATAATTCCTCTTAAGGAAAAATTCCTATGGTTTGATCGGTGAATCGAACCCGGGACCTCATGAACAGTAGTTTGGAACGCTGACCACTAGCCCATGAGGCTGGTCGTATTTCGAATATGTTGTAGCCTGGATATTCTCAAAGTCTATGCCTATTGATCTGTCCGGCTTTATCTCTCTTTGCAGGATCTTTATCTCTCTTTTTTTATGGAGGTTGTCAGCCCTTCGCCAACCCCCGCATTTGGGGGACCTAACCAGAGCCTCATTTGCCGGTTTTCGGGATTCCTATTAGGCCATCTCGGCTACCGTAGTGGTCACGGGGAAGCTGTCCCCACCGTACATCACCCCAATGGGCTATTCCGGTAGTTCCTGTTGCCCACCCCTCGAGACGTGGGCTATTGAGGTTGGATTTTGAAATACTCAAATTAATACAGGCTTTCCACTTTACAGCAGTTTGCTCTTGATTCCTGCTTTCCAGAGATTTCTATCTTCCCATTGTCCTTCCATATCCCTCCTCATCATGGCATCATATTCTCTCATACCATGTTCTTTTACATCTCCCCACTCTTCCTTCTGCTTGGTATCACTTAATCTAACATGTTTAGGCCTCCAATGTCCGCTGTACAGATTTTGAAGGTAAATAAGATAATTCCGGGACAGCGCGTACGCAGTCCCGACTACCAAAAATTACGCGCCCGAGTTACCCACATTTGGGGCAATCGCAGGGGTCAACCCAACCGCAGTGCAATGGAAGGGCCTCACCCTGGGGGAACCGCCTTATAGATCACGGTAACCCCTACGCCAGGTAAGTATGCGGGGACATTTTTTCCACATCTACAAGTCACTTTCAAAACATGGATTACTTCAATGTCAACCTGAAAACATTCAACTGTATTAAATTACTTTATGATACATGTAGATAATCATAAGTATGGAATAATACAGAAATATTTATAGTTACATTTTAATATTATTAGAAAGTTATCAAATTGTTTTTTTGCTCTAGATTAAATATACTAAGTTGAATATGAAACTTTGGATTCTACTCTGCCATCTAGCGGTAACAGTGCAATCTTATAGAACTAGAAGAACTGTGGGATGTGATAATAGGTGTGACCTTTGATCTATGGGTGTGACAGAGATAGGAATGGAGGGAGAATGAAGGAGAGGAGAATCAAAGGAGAGGGGAAACGGCGGTAAATTCAATACCATATTACGAAATTATCATTGTTCATGTTTATTTATCATCATCATCCTGTACAGTAAGCTTCTGGTTCGCGGGGGATATGTTCAGCAAATATATCGCGAATATGGAATGGTAATTTGTATGGGTACATAGGGGATATGTTCCAAGGTTCCAAAAAAATATAAATTGTCAACAGTAATCTAACAAGAGGTTGTGTTTTTCTGAAACCTCAACCTCGCGTTGGTTTTGGAGTGACTATTTAATCAATAATACAACATCAGAAGCTAAAAATAATTGTAAAGTTTAATATTTACCAAATGTGAGGTTACGTATTCCGATCTTACTTCCGAGCGATTTCTAAGCCGGCTGTAAAGTTATAAATACCATATATTTAGTGTTGAATCTCTTTGGGCTTGGGAAAAAATCAACAACAGATGATCGTATGGTAAATGACTATTAACAATAATGCAGATTAATTATACTTGCTTTTACTTGCTTACTCACTGGCACTATCGAACCCGTAGGTTCATGGCCGCACGGACATAAGCTCTCCATACATCCCTATCCTGAGCTAATGCTTTCCAACCATTCCCTGTATAATCTACTTCCCTCAAATCATAGTTAATGTTGTTCTCCCACCTCATTCTTGGTCTACCAACTGGGCGTTTTCCCTCTGGCTTTCCTACAAGAAGCTTCCATGCAAGTCTTTCATTCCCCATACGCGCAATATGTCCTGCCCATCGCAGTCTACGAGACTTAACTGTTCTTATTATATCTGGCTTCCTATAAAGACCACGTAGTTGATTGTTATGTAGTAGTCTTCTCCGTTCACCTGTCTGTTCATCTCTCTTTGGTCCAAAAAATTTCCTAAGTACTTTATTCTCAAATACTTGTAATCTCCTTTCCTCCCTTAAAGTAAGAGTCCATGTTTCGCACCCATATAATATAACTGGTAGAATAATAGTTTTATATATTTTCAGTTTAACGTTTTTTGAAAGGAGATGGGACATCAAGAGTCTCTGCAATGCATAATAGCACGGATTTAATAACTATTAACAATAATGCAGATCAATTATACAATATTTAATAATTTTAGAGCAACAATTTTGTTGTTGTAATTTTTAAGTTTTCTTTGACATTTATTGCTGTACCATATCGATCGTAGATTGTTGAATCGATATCTTTATCAAAGTCGATATTATCAAATACGTTAATTGCGGAGATATTTCTCGTTACGAACAGAAATAGGCACGATTATCGGTCTATGGGTTAAATAGTCAGAATAAAATCCAGCCATGAATAAAAGCATTATTGATGTTAACTGATTCCACTATAGGCCTTAAGAGACTCTTGGGGTAATGGGAGGTTAGGTTCCAACTTTTCTGCGTGACGGCCGTCTTTACCCCCATGGTATTAATTTATATTAGAGGCTGAGTTGACCTCAGGGTCATGGTGGCGTCAGAAGGTTTGGGTTGTTACTCATCGAGAAAAAGTTTTTTTTTTTTTTTTTTTTTTTCAATTTTCGAGATCTGTTACGTGCTTACCTCATGTGTATTGCATACTATTTTTTGGTCGATGTGACCAATTTTTATTAAATATATTACACGGGAACTAATTTCTGAGTACAGCTATCATTTTATATTTTTTTGTCACTAGACATCAGTTTACACTGAATAGAATTCATAGGTTGTTCATACAAATGTAGTGCACCACATTCATCTTCACACGGCTGTAATTGTGATACTTCAAAATGAGAGGTTTTCTGGAAATGCAATTTAGAAATGTAAATAAAAAACATCACCCCATAATAGACCGTTTGGCGTGTAAATAGTTCAAAATGAGAGGTTTTGTAGAAATGCAATTTAGAAATGTAAATAAAAAAAATCATCACCCACATAAGTAGATTTGTTTGGCGTAAAATTGGATGAAGTTGTAGTTATGAGGTACATCCCCATCTTTGTATTAACATAGCTTTCACAACGTTCGTCCAAAGAGTCTTGTGGCGGATTGTAAAAAACGTGCAAATAATGACCTACTCATGTCCAAATTGTACGAAATGACATAAATTACACAAGATACTCAAACACATTTTAAATTACATTGTATAATTATAAAATTAAGATAAATATTAACTGCGCGCCTGGATTGAACCTGCAGTTGGTACACCTGAAATATAATTACATATTATAATAATACTGCATTTCAGGGTATTGTGATGTGATAACAACAATAATAATAATAATGAAATAACAATAATAATTATAATAAAAGTCATCCATTGATCCTGCGGGTCTTCGTATGCATATTCACACTTCTTTCACACATGAAATATAATTACATATATAATTATATGCATTTCATGATCACAACAATAATAATAATAATAATAATAATAAAAATAACGCAATGGGGAACAACGCAGATAAGGGCCACATGTAAGAAGTTTCTTCCCAACAGTCAGAGACAGATTAAAAACTTAATGTGAAATAACTCCAGAATTTTTCTGAAATGGTAACTGGTCATGGAAAAAATAAATCACATCTTTATCGTATTGGAATATTAAACAACGCAAACCTGTCCATGTAGAAAAGCAATTCAAAATGTAGAACATCTCCTTTATAATTGTGAATTGCAGCAGCATTCTAGAAATAGTTGAAAGAAGAAATCAGCAAAGAAGGAGGAACATGGCCTGTGACGGAGAAAAGAAGAACCTAATACACAAATATTAAGGACATTTCAAAAAATATATAAAAAACAATGTTAGTGATCCGAAAATGAGTGATTAACAAGTGACGAAGATAAAAAAAAAAACATGTAAACAAAAACCAAATATGTGATGTTATGTAATGTTCTGTTATCTGATTTTATGTTTGTTTATGTTATGCATGTAATATTACTACGGTAATGGGGCATGCTTGAAAAAAAAAATGAAAAAAAAAATAATAATAATAATAACAATAATAATTATATAAAATCATCCATTGATCCCTGCGGGTTTCGTATGACTTTCACACTTCTTCACACATGAACATATAATTACATATTATAATTATATGCATGATTCATGATAACAACAATAAATAATGACAATAAGAATAATAATTATAATAATAATCATACACACTCATACTGCGGGTCTTCGTGTCCATATTCACTCTTTTCTTTCACACATGAAATATAATTACATATTAATTATACTGCATTTCATTTATTGGAATAATAATCATAATGATAATAACAATAATAATTATAATAAAATCATCCAAAAATTAAATAGTCATTACAATTTTAAAATATAGACTAAACATTGCACAATGGTATAAAATTACCCTAACATTAACAAAACATGGGAATGAAGAATTAAAAATATAATTATTATAAATATACTTAATTAGGACATTTAGAGAGTGAATGGTGGGTGTCATGCTACCGAACCTTATTTTTTAACTTGATATGGACCTCCTTCAAATCCATATAACAAAAAGACGATAAAAAACTAACATATACAGTAGGGACCAAGACAAATATAAATACAACGAACCCTCGATAGAAGACCCTGAAATTCCGGACTGCGCCCATAGAGTCAACACTGTTTCATGGTTGGTTCAATCAAAGGCCATTGTTGTTGAATATTTGCATGGATCAGTAACCATTAGGGCAAACCTCACTTCTTATTATTTGTGTACGGAGGTGGGCCATCTAACAGTAGTTATTGCACTATAAGCAATATGCAAAATATTAAAAATGGCGCAAGTATTTAAAAATGCACCAATATTTTATTACTATCTATCGTGGGAATTGCTGAATGCGTCACCCACATAGAGTTGGATGTGGCTACAGCCTACTGTGGGTTTGCCCCGATTATACCTGCTCGGGTGAGCTTCGTATTTGTATTTAATATCCCCCTGGAACTTGGGTTTGCACCGATTATACCTGCTCGGGTGAGCTCGTATTTGTATTATAATATCCCCTGGAACTTGGGTTTGCACCGATTATACCTGCTCGGGTTGAGCTCGTATTTGTATTTAATATCCCCCTTGGAACTTGGGTTTGCACCGATTTATCACCTGCTCGGATGATCTCGTATTTGTATTTAATATCCCCCTGGAACTTGGGTTTGCACCGATTATACCTGCTCGGGTGATCTCGTATTTGTATTTAATATCCCCCTGGAACTTGGGTTTGCACCGATTATACCTGCTCGATGAATCTCGTATTTGTATTTAATATCCCCCTGGAACTTGGTTTGCCCCGATTATACCTGCTCGGATGATCTCGTATTTGTATTTAATATCCCCTGGAACTTGGGTTTGCCCCGATTATACCTGCTCGGATGATCTCGTATTTGTATTTAATATCCCCCTGGAACTTGGGTTTGCACCCGATTATACCTGCTCGGGTGATCTCGTATTTGTATTTAATCCCCCTGTGAACTTGGTTTGGCACCGATATACCTGCTCGGGTGATCCTGGATTTGTATTTAATATCCCCCCTGGAACTTGGGTTTGCACCGATTATACCTGCTCGGGTGAGCTCGTATTTGTATTTAATATCTCCCCCTGGAACTTGGGTTTGCCCCCATTATACCTGCTCGGGTCATCCTGGATTTGTATTTAATGTTCCCGTGGAACTTGGGTTTGCCCCCATTATACGTGCAAGGATGGATCTACATACCTAACGAATCAATGTCTGACCACTTGTAAGTGCTACCTCTCAACCCGGGAATAGTAAGTTGCATTCTTGAAACTTGAATCATCCTCAGGTTCTCTTTAATATCCTGAAAAAAAGAAAGGCATCGTGTCACGCAACAACACTCGGAGATCCAGAAAACATAAACTATTTACAACCGGTCAGCATGATTTTGTCTCATGAGTACCAATAGTTGTACTTAATGCAGTTTTTTATGTGTTTTCAAATTATTCGGAAATTTCTCCATCACCCACAGTTTTTTATTTCAATTTAAATTAATGGATTTAAATAATTATTTTTAAATAAAACTTTTTTTCGTCCAAATGCCCATTGTAAAATAAAAACCAAATGAGTTAACTCAGGAGATTTCAGCTATGGAAAAGAGATATCAAGGCAAATGGAATTCTAATATGCTGGCGCTTATTATTATTGGACCCTTCTCGACAGGCAGGCGAAATATAGCAGAAAATCGTAATTTCTTACTTTCTAGGTGAGTCCGAATGTTCGAATATTGTGTAGTTACGAATGTAGAAAATATTAAAGTGTTTGAAATTATAAATTTCTGTCTCTCGGAAATCTTGCGTTGATGAGAGAAAACCCGATATCATATTTGAATTCAGGAGAAAAAATAACTATCAGAATCACATATTTTTCTTTCTGAGACAAAAAAAAAGTTTATTTTTTTGTTGCTCAGTGTTATCATTCATGCATGTACTACTCTGTTCCATAGACTCTATTGGACAAAATGTGGAACCTTTGTGAGCCAAGAATTGGCAAATACCTTAACTACAGCTTCATCCAATTTTATGTAAAATAATATCTGCTTACGTGGAGTGATGTTTTTTTTTTTAATTACATCACTGTATCGCATTTCTAGAAAACCTTCTTCTTCTTCCTTCCAAGTATTAGGCCAAGGCCTGTTACGATCCTATAGAAAATTTTCCCTCCAGCGTTTGAGGGAAATTCTCGTATAAAGACTTGAAAGCATAATAATAGTCCCTTCGATTGGTTGCTGGCCAAAGGAAGGCAAGACCAGTGATGGGGCTGCCATCTTATAGCCTCTGGCCAGGCTTTTCTGGGAAGAAAAAAAATAAAGGAAAGAAGAAATGGAAGAAAGGAAAACAGGACTCCTAGCCCTCGGATGCCTAATAGCATTGGGGTCGAAAAAACAAGAGTTAACCAAGAGAGGTTAGATAGCAAAGTTAAAAGAGTGCAACACAAGTAAGTGGAAGAAATGTTTTGCACAGCTTGGGCACCTTGTGGTCGCCATCCACATATCCCCTAGATGAGGACCCCTGAGGGGCATTTTTTAAGTATCTCAGTATGACAAAGCAAGAATGAAGGTGTTGTACTACGTTGTTTGAAGCACCTATATACATCTCTTCAAGGACGAACGATTCCAAGTGACAGAAAACTAGCGGAAAATGGCAGCTGCACACAGAATAAATTCCCATGTAATGTTTTTTTTTATTTTATTCTTCAAGAAATTTTCAATAAATATAGAAACAACCTGCATGTGATTTTGTTCGAAGTTGCGTTTTCTTTGAGCGCTGGTTCTGCATGTAAATAAATTATTTATATTTAAATTTATATAAAGTGACCTGTTTTCACTATAAAGTTCATAGAACCAACTTATGTATTGCGTAATAAAATCACCCTTTTGTTGCGTCCGTCAAGGCTATCAATATTCTTACCAAAAACTTACTCTACAGTTTCCCCTGCTCATACTTACTTACTTATAACTGCACTATCGAACCCGTAGGTTCATGGCCGCGCGGACATAAGCTCTCCATACATCCCTATCCTGAGCTAATGCTTTCCAATCATTCCCTGTATAATTACTTTCCCTCAAATCATAGTTAATGTTGTTCTCCCCCCTCATTCTTGGTCTACCAACTGGGCGTTTTCCCTCTGGCTTTCCTACAAGAAGCTTCCATGCACGTCTTTCATTCCCCATACGTTCAACATGTCCTGCCCATCGCAGTCTACGGGACTTAACTGTTCTTATTATATCTGGCTTCCTATAAAGACCATGTAGTTCATGTTATGTAGTCTTCTCCATTCACCTGTCTGTTCATCTCTCTTTGGTCCAAAAATTTTCCTAAGAACTTTATTCTCAAATACTCGTAATCTCCTTTCCTCCCTTAAAGTAAGAGTCCATGTTTCGCACCCATATAATATAACTGGTAGAATAATAGTTTTATATATTTTCAGCTTAACGTTTTTTGAAAGGAGTTGGGACAATCAAAAGTCTCTGCAATGCATAATAGCATGCATTTCCAGAATTGAGCCTATGTTTAATTTCTTTGTGCGTCTCATTCCTATTTGTGATTATTGTTCCTAGGTATTTGAATTCAGCCACTTCCTCAAAATTCCCTCATTTGTCATTAGCTGTCCATTTCCATTATATACTGAATTTCTACCTGAGACCACATATTTAAGTTTTACTGATATTTACTTCCAGTCCTAATTCTTAGTGTTACTCAATAGTGTGTGGCGTGTTGGCCTTAGTATCCTCCTCGCTATCGGCCAATAGTACTACATCATCAGCATAAACTAACAACTTATTAATACCATTGAGTTGTAAGCCTTCCTCATTCTCTAAAGATTTAATGGCATGCTCTAGTACCAAAATTAAATAGTAGAGGAGATAGTGCATCTCCTTGCTTCAACCCATTCTGGATTTCAAAAGTGTCTGAAAACTGTTTGCCTACACGCACCCTACTATTTGAGCCATTTAGACACATTCGTATAGTCTAACTAACTTTTAGGAATTCCGAACTCCAGCAGGATACTATATAACTTCTGCCTCTTAATTGAATCATATGCTTTTTTGAAGTCCCCTGCTCATATAATTTATTTTACACACTCAGTGCTGGGGTTATTAAATGACTATTCTTTCAATCTCACCACCGTAAGCTTCCATTGTTTTCCTTCATTGTGTCACATTTACTATCAATGTAGTTTCCTAGAAAGATAAAAGTTTACAACTGATTAGTACATTTTCATAATTTACGTGGTAATTGTATAATTTCTTCTTCCTATATGTGCAAAATATCTACAGCAAAATTATGGACATTTTGAGGAAGTGGCTGAATTCAAATACCTAGGAACAATAATTACAAAACAGGAATGAGATGCACAAAGAAATTAAACATAGGCTTCAATTCTGGAAATGCGTGCTATTATGCATTGCAGAGACTCTTGATGTCCCAACTCCTTTCAAAAAACGTTAAGCTGAAAATATATAAAACTATTATTCTACCAGTTATATTATATGGATGCGAAACATGGACTCTTACTCTAAGGGAGGAAAGGAGATTACAAGTATTTGTGAATAAATTCTTTTGAACATTTTTGGACCAAAGAGAGATGAACAGACAGGTGAATGAAGAAGACTGCATAACAATGAATTACTGGTCTTTATAGGAAGCCAGATATAGAGAACGGTTAAGTCTCGTAGTCTGTGATGGCCAGGACATGTGGCACGAATGGGAATGAAAGACGTGGATGGAAGCTTCTTGTAGAAAAACCAGAGGGAAAACGCCCAGTTGGTAGATCAATAATGAGGTGGGAGAATAACATTAACTATGATTTGAGGGAAGTAGATTATACAGAGGATGATTGGAAAACATTAGCTCATAATAGCGATGTATAGAGAGTTTATGTCCGTGCAGCCGTGAAGACTACAGGTTCGATAGTGCCAGTGAGTAGTTAGTAGTGTGCAAAATATCTACAGCAAATTATGGACATTTTAATGAAGTGTCTGAATTCAAATAACTTGCAACAGTAACAAACAGAAATTAATTATGCGTAGGATCAACTCTGTAAACGCGTGATATAGGCTTATATTATACATGATGGGGACGTGTCGTCTCAAATTCTCTCAAAAATGTTAAATTAATGATAATTATAAAATGGCGATTCTTCAAGTTACATATTAAAGGAGAGAACACCATAAAATGTCAAAAAAGACAACCTGGGGCATTAATATAAATATATATATATTATTATAATATACATATATAAGAAAAATAAGTGTTTGAATTGGATTCGCCTGGTAGTGTAATGGATATCACGCTGAGGTACAGGACTCAGAGATCCGGGTTCGAATCCCGTCCAGGCATTTATTTTTCTTATCATGCCATATTAAGCTTGCATTGCTCAATGTTAAACATTTAATTATAACATATATAAAGCGTCACTGCTATAAAGTAAAAATATTCTCTTTAATTTGCTTACTTGTTATAGTCAGCTACTAGATGACAGTGAAGACCAAGTTCTCGCGACATCTAGTAATAATGGAGAATATAATACATATATAAGAAAAAGAAGTGTTTGAATTGGATTCGCCTGGTGGTGTAATGGATATCACGCTGAGGTACAGACTCAGAGATCCGGTTCGAATCCCGTCCAGGCATTATTTTTTTATCATACCATATATATATATATATATATATATATATTATTTAAAAGATGCGAAACATGTGTTCCTAAACCCTTCAACAGATCCTCATGAAAATGTGTTACATACATGTTTTCAAGTTCGTCGAGTGTTTAACCGCTTTCTTCTTCTTCTTTTTCTTCTTCTTCTTCCGCTCATGGGCCCTGTCTGCTGTCAAGACACTCTTCCACGCTTACCTTTCCAACGCCCTCCTCCATCCTCGCACCCTGAGCTTCTTGAAGTTCTCTCTACTCCATCCATCCATCTCAACTTCGGTCTTCCTTCACTTGGTCTCAGTAGTGTAGGCTTTCTAGTGGTATTCTCTCCTCCATTGCCATTATATGACCCACCCGTCTCAGTCTGCAGCTGTTATCTAATGGGCTTCCAATATAAAACCGGACCGTCCTTACGGTGTTTCACCCAGCACGCAGTGCTGTCTCTTCCTCCCGCAATTCACCCTGCCTACCACCCGTCTTGAACTGTTTCTTACCTTATAGAAAATGCTGGAAATGTTGTCCTCCCGCAACTTAAACATGCATTATACCGAGTAAAACACATTTAGATTGACACGCTGTAGTTCGGGCACTGTCAAGTTTCTGATTTCATTTCTTATGTGTTCTTCAGTTCTTCAATGTGTGCGGATTTGTTTTGTACACTTTGTCTTTCAGGCTACCCCACAAAAAAATCACACACTGTTAGATCTGGGGAGCGAGTGTTTCTTATTTTGTAACTGAACCAGTGGTCTCAAATTTAGTCACAAGATCATGGATTGTCGATCTGGAAGAGTAATTGTCCAGGAAGTTCCGAATAAATTCCCCGCGAACGCGACGAGCTGATTCGTATTTATAATAATATTTACACACAAATGCGCTGCTCTAATGTCAGCTGACGTCTCATCTTGTCGAACGATAGTAAACTGACTAGTTCAAGGACGAGCGGCTGGCAGAGTGAAATGCGGACGAGGAGAGGAGCGCGTGCCTGACGGGTGAAACCCCGTGATGCTGGTCCGGGTTTATATTGGAAGCCCTTATTATGCTCTAAAACCTGTAGATGTAGGAGTTCATCTGAAACGATAATTAAAAAGTCGCTCTAGTTGTCGCAAAATTTCGTTTGTTAACAAAGAAACTCAGTATATGCTATTAAAAAAACGGAGGTAGGTATTATCCAAAACCAGCGAAATCCGAACATTTTAAGTGGGGGTTTTATCTGAAATCCGAAAATATGAATTGACTCTAGAAAAAACGCCATGTTTGATTCATCGAAACGTAACTTTATGTATGCGCATTTTTAGGTATATGGCGAGTGTTTAGCTGCTATTATGCTCTAAAAACATTAGGTGTAGGAGTTTACCTGGAACGAAAAATTTAAAAATTCATATTTCATAGATAGATAGATTGATGGAGACGCTCTCCGACCATTAGCTAGTTGAATAACTTACACCTAAAATGGGATTAGCGATAGAAAGCGTTTGAAATAAATCGCTATGTGTTCAACTAAATCAAGCTCCAATGTCTAATAAGAAATATTATTCTGATATGAAATTATTTGTGTAATGAATTTAATCAAACTTACCTATCTTCATCATCATCCGGTATCATGGCAGCTGCCGCCGTCTTCCGGAAACCAAACGCCATTCCTCTCTGTCCATCCATTGATTTTCCTCCAATCCTCTGATATTCATAGCTGCTTGTTACCCCTTCTATCCAAGTTTTCTATGGTCCTTCTCTGTTCCTCGTTTCTATTGGGATCCATTCCATAACAATTTTAGGCAATCTTTGCTCTGACATTCTTTTGACATGGCCATACCACTGTAATCTTTTCTTTTCTATAATGTCTATGATGTCCGGCTCGTCTTGTACACCCATGATCTCCTTTATTTCTTTATTTCGTATTCTATCCATTCTAGATTTTTCCTATCTTCAGTGTCCCAACACTTGAGCTAATATTTTCCAGTCGCTCACGACACTACAGAAACAAAATTATCCATCCAAAATTTTAAACCGTTCAATCGTTGCTATGTTACAATGCAACACTACTCCAATGCTACATCAATCAAAACTCCATTCAAGCATAACATTTGGATTTTTGCATTATTGGACAAGCAAAGGCGTCGCGCCACATGTCTTGCTCATCGCAGTCTACGAGACTTAATTGTTCTTATTATATCTGGTTTCCCATGTAGCTGATAGTTAGTCTTCGCCATTCCTCTGTCTAACGTACTGGCGTCTGCTTTAACAAATCCAAACAAAAGAAGAAAGATAATTTAGTTCATCTTCTTCTCAATTTTGAATACAAGCGTTAACTTTTCTAAGAACAACTGCAGCACTAAAGGGGCACAGATCCGTTGGTCCGACAATAGCTCATTGTTAAGTAGTCTTCTCCATTCGCCTTTCTAATCGTCTCTCTTTGGTCCAAAAAACTGTCCTAATAACTTTATTCTCAAATACTTTTAATATTTTCTGCACCCTTAAAGTAAGAATCAAAGTTTCGCATCCATATAATATAACTGGAAGAATAACAGTATTATATATTTTCAGTTTAACTTTTTTTAGAGAAGTTGAACGACATGAGTCCCTGTAATGCATAATAGCATGATTTTTTATTCAATTATTAAATAAATATAAAATGAGATGAGATGAAATCCCTATATTTATAGAGGTACAACTTCTCTCAAAAAACGTTAAACTGAAAATATATAAAACTGTTATTCTCTAGTTATATTATATGGGTGCGAAACATGGACTCTTACTTTAAGGGAGGAGAAAGGATTACGAATATTTCAGATTGAAATTCTTAGGAAAATGTTTGGACCAAAGAGAGATGAACAGACAGGTGAATGGAGAAGAACTTCATAACATTGAACTACATGATCTTTATAGGAAACCAGATGTAATAAGAACAGTTAAGTCTTGTAGATTGCAATGGGCAGAACATGTGTCACAAATGGTGAATGGAAGAAGGGCACAGGAAATCCTTGTCAGAGGGAAAGCCCCAATTGGTAAGCCGAGAATAAAGAGGGAGAATAACATTAATTTTATTGAGAGTGAGGTAAACTATACAGGGGCGATTGGAAAATATTATCTCAGGATAGGGTTGTATGGAGAGTTTATGTCAGCACGACCATGAACCACGGGTTCGATAGTGTCAGTGAGTAGTTAGGGACTTTTAACATCTGAGGTCATATAGCGTCTAATCCTCCTTATATTATTATTATTATTATTATTATTATTATTATTATTATTATTATTATTATATATTATTATTATTCTTTAATGCCCCAGGATTGCCCTTTTGGACATTTCTGGTATCCTTTCCTGTCATTGGTGTAATTGTAACCCACTTCTGAGATTGGGGCGCCTGGAAGGCGGGATTATGTTGCCCCGATGATATGATGGGTGATAATGATGATAGTGGTGAGCCAGGAGAGTCCTTAATATAAGATGAATATGAATGATGATGATTGCGATGGCTATATGATGTTCGGGGTCCGTTTGGGCCTCAAAGTTTCCTGATATTTGTCTTACAGGAGAGGAAAAACCCCGATAAAAACCTCACCCAGGAAACTGTCCCGACCGGGGATCGAAACCGGGCCCGCTGCGTGACAAGGCAGCACGCTACCTCGAGACCACAGCGGTGGATTTCTTTATTATTATTTACGATATGAAACAGTAAATATAATGGCACTGTTAATGAAATTTTAACTCAGCGTTTGCCTTGACTATTGAGAAAAACCAGGAATAAATCTCAGGTTAGTCGGCACTGAGGCTCGAGCCCGGTACCTTTTGAATACTCAAACGCTACCACTTGAGCCAACTCGTACCAATGTCAGTTTTGTGCTTTCTTTTCATTATCAAATTTAATTTGTATCATGTTTACATTTTTTCACGATAATGGATCGAGTAGGCCATGGAAATGTCTATGCAACTACACAAAAACCTTTATGAAAGTTATCTATCTAGTGGGTCATGCTGATTGTGAGTTAAGATTTAAGAATACGAGAATTACACATTAATTTTTATTTCTAGACTTTAATTTAGAGCAGTATTATTCGTATATAGTATTTAATACATGTGCTATATTCAATTTATAAATTATAAAAGTCAGCTTACTAATACTGGTGATATTTGGAGTTACCGGTATGGATAATATATATAACAGTGGTAAGTATTGATATTATCCTTGATAACCTAATCCAACTTGTGAAAGATAACATTTTCTACCCAAGTGTTTGATATTTAATTTTCCATTGGACAAGACAATCCTATTTTTATAAGCGCTTTAACATCTAAGGACATATGGCGGCTATTTATTTATTTTTATTTGTTCACGATACTATGAAATTGCTAATGTGATGAATTGGGTCCTGGTGATGAAATTTCAACCAACAATTAATTTTATTATTGAAAAAAAACTTGTGTCAAGTTGGTCAGCACAAGGGTTTAAATCCGGGACCTCCCGAATACGAGTCTCGAACGGTATGGGAGAGTGTTGTACCTTTGGACAAGGGATATATTTCAGTTTTGAATAGGGAATGTTATATTCTTTGTTTCTCATGTAAACAGCCTGAATATTTTGCCAATACTGTTGAAGAAAATCTGCTGATGTCATTGCACATTGTTTGTACTAACGGGGCACGCCGTAGCGTAGTGGTTAAGGCACTGAGCTACAAGCCGGAGGGTCGAGGGTTCAAGTCCCGTTGGGGTCAGGATTTTTAAACTGACCCAAACCCTCTGGCGGCACTATGGCCCTGGGGTCGACTCAGCCTCTACCTTGTTCTGGGGGTAAAGGCGGCCGTCAGGCAGGACTGACAACCCGGCTGACATAAAGTGCCGTTTGTCTAGAAAAAGTGGGAGCCCTAACCTCCTACTACCCCAAGGGCCTCCGGGTCTGTTGTGGGATCACTTTACTGTTTTTTTTTGTACTAAAGCAAAAATAAGAAATCAAAATTTTAAAAAAAAGTATTTTTACAAATATACTACTTTTTTTTATTAAGTACTAATATTTTGTGGGGGCATGCCGTAGCATAGATGGTTAAGGCAATATGCTACAAACCGAAGATCGAGGGTTCGAGTCCTGTTGGGGTCAGGATTTTTAATCTGGTGGCACAATGGCCCTGGGGTCGACTCAGCCTCTAACGTAAATGAGTACCGGACGCTTGTTCTGGGGTAAAGGCAGGGCTGACACCAAGTGCCGATTGTTAGAAAAAGTGGGAGCCTTAATCTCCTACTACCCCAAGTGTCTCCTATGGCCTGTAGTGGGATCACTTTACCTTTATTAATATTTTGTATGTGTTGTATTTCAGAAGCTTCTAATATGAGTCTTCTATTACATAACTTAGAACATTCTGAGAGGAAGGATAAAATCAAAATACTTCAGAACATAGGTCTTGTACTCACGTCTAAAGATTCAACAAGACTGGAATTCCATAAACAAGGAGGAATCAATACTATTATCAAGTATTTACAAGATTTTGACTGGAAAATTGCAGGAACAGCTTTTCATATTCTTGAAAACTCCGCGAGTCAAAGTGTAAGTTCTATTGCAATGCTTTTATTTGAATTTATTACTCACACTGAAGGACAAATTAATATTTGAAGAGAAAAAGGGAAAAACTCCAGTTTACCTTTCCCAATACATTTTCTAAGTCCTACAGAATAACAAGGCTGAACTGCACTTCTACTAGAACTTGATTTTTCAGTTATATTGTTGTAAACTATAGCTCTTCTTCTGTATTTACTAACATTATTTCATATTTTAAACTTTTTCAAACAATTTTTATAACATTATTAGACAATTTTGAAGTATTTATTTAAATATTCAAATCACAATATTATGACACAGTTAGACAATATTGTGATGCTAACTGCTATTTTCTCCACAAAGTATATTACTTAGTCTATGATTTTTCTATCGCTGTTTTGGTTATCGCTGGTTGGATCAGCGTTAGGGAGTGACAAGTAAGTGTACACCCATTTTTAATAAACGTTTAGTAATTTTAATATTGTTAATATTTTTTTAACATAGATTTGGGGATATATTGCAAATATTGGTCATTTAAATTTCATGGCGATGGATAGTAATCAAGGATGATAATCGATATGTGTGAGTTATCGGTGGCTCTATAAACTCTGGTGCATGCGCACTGTTGTTCTATAGGACTTTGAAAATATTTCACGCTAGTTTAAGTGCAGTTTTTCCAAATAACAGTGCACATATGCATGAGTTTATAGAGTTTGTCGCTACATATCTTTAAAGTCCTACAGAAAGTTTATAGAGCTGTCGCTAGATGGCAGCATGTGGCTATGAAATTGGTATGGCCAACCTTCACAATAAATTCCCAAACATTTATTAGAAATAGATGTACACTAACTTCTCCCTTCCTAACCTAACAAAATTGATTACATGCATATGATTTACTGAAGTGTACACTAATCTGATGTACACTAACTAATAAAAACACTAACCTAACAAAAATAGTGTAATTGAGTTGTTAATAGTAGCAACATTGGAAGAGGAGAGAAAATAGCAAGTGAGTATTATAATATTGTCTAAAAAGTCCATCGCTGTGCTGTGGTCGAGGTGGTAGCGTGCTGCCTTGTCATGCAGCGGGTCCGGGTTCGATCCCTGAGCAGGACAGTTTTTCTGGGTGAGGTTTTCATCAGGGTTTTTCCTCACCTGTAAGACAAATGTCAGGAAAACTTTAAGGCCCAAACGGTTCCCGAAATAATATGACCATCAGAATCATCATCATCATTCATATTCATCTTAGGTTAAGCTTAGGATTAGCGACTCTCCTGGCGCACCACTAGGATCATCATCACCCCAACCTCATAAGTTGGTTCCAAGTACGCCATGCCAGGAGAAAACACCAGGTATGTTGAAAGATAACCTGGGGCATTTGCAAAAAAAAAGAAAATATTGTCTAAAAATGTTGTAATGTTACCGTGTTTCTCATTTGTCATTAACTGTCCATTTTCATTATATAATCTATTTCTATGTGTGAACACATATTTAATTTTTTTATTATATAAAGCTTTCCTCATTAGAGGATTGCCACAAGGAGAAAGTGATACAGACAATTAATTTTCAAAATTGATTAAATACTTTTTGTAAATACATTTTAAAAAATTTCAAATTGTAATTGAAATATATTGTATAAAGTAGAAATTTTGCAAAGATGGTTTCTTAAAATCAATTGAAATTGATCCTCTAATTGCAGCGATGGACATTTTAGATAGATACACTCTATCCAAATCTAAGGAATTCCAAAATTTAGCTAAAAATCCTGGTATAGTACCTCTTGTCCCGATCATCAATCCTGTGACAGTTATACTATCTAATTGGTATTTATCATAAGTAACGCCACAGAGTGATTTCCAATTTATCTAGAGAATTTGGAAATCAAGAGTGGCATTTATTAGGACTATTTAACGAATAAAATTAAGCTGTTTACTCGCAAATCGTTATTTTAACTATAGTTATTTTAAAATATTTATATATTAATGTAAACGGCGATGTTTGAAAACAAATGAGAAACGATAGGTACGCTTCATCTGCTTCTTTTGTTTATCACTGCAACCAGATCATACTATTTATTGCCAAAGGAACGCAATATTGTAAGAATCCTCTCTAGTGTAGAAAAAATGAAACACATCAAACTGTATATTAATTCATGATGTAACTGTATGATGTAAATATGACAATTATATTTTTCTGGATTATTACCTGGGAAAAAATACATTTAAGAAAGTGCAAACAGTGGTTTCTTTTTTGGTGGTATAATAAATTGCTACAAATGTTTTTATATTAACTCCTGCAAGCGCTATGTGTTGACATCCATGCACTATATATACAATCTGGTACCCGTATTTCTTGCTGGCTCAGTCACGGCAAAATAATGGCCAGACCTGTTCAGAATATTAAAAAGGAGGAGCTTTCTTTAATATGGTAAATTTAACACTGATAAAATATTTTGCGAAAACATGACTCTGATTGGTCGTAAAACAGAAATCATTGAAAACGTGATTGGTCATTGACTCCCATTTGGAGCATGAGTTAAATAGTCCTTTGTAATAGTCAATTGTTGGCTCAATGTCTTTTCACAGTCAACTTCCTCAGGTTGGCCACTATGAGTCTCAAAACTGTTGTTCACCTCAGCGCCATACAGCATCCTTTGAAAATGTATCAGAAATTTTGAGATTGAGATTGAATTTTTCTTCTTCTTCTTCTTCTTCTTCTTCTTCTTCCTTCCAAGTATTAGGCCAAGGCCTGTTACAATCCTATAGAAAATTTTCCCTCCAGCATTTCATAGGACGCCCAGAGATCTTCGATTTGAACTCATTTTTTCAAGATGGTGTTTCCAAATTTAGTTGGTACTGTTTAATATATTCCAAAATTGGCATAGTCTTCAATTCTTTTTAGATATCGGTGTTCCTTTTCCGATCTCATGTGGTGGTGAACCCGCTGTTCTGCGCATGAATCTGATTTCACAAGCCGTTATTCTTGCTTTCATCTTGTGTTGTTAGTGTCCATGCTTCACATACGATAGGTCAACATGGTCTAGCCAAAGTGTTTAATAAACATAATCTGGTGCTTTTTGTACAAGGGATGGTTTCATAACTTGATTAATAATTCCAAAACTTTTATTATAACTAGTAATTTTTCAGGGATATCCTTTTCATCCCAGATAGAGAGATAATATCCAAGGTATTTAAATTGATTAGATCTCTCTAAAATTTTATTCTGGAGACAGATTTTACTTTGTATTGGGTCCTTCCCATGAAATTCCATTAATTTAGTTTTGTTAATGGATATTTTCCCATATTAAATTTGGCAGCAATATTTTTGTAAATTATAATTTGATCATTGCAAATCATTTTCAGAAAGTGCCAGAAGAGCTAAATTGTCTGCAAAAAGAATAGCATTGAGTTTGAGGTTCCTATTGATGGGTATATATCCCCATTGTGTTTTCTTCCATTCGGTTATTATTCTATTCATAATATATATATGAAAAGCACCAGTGAGATTGTATTTATTCTTAAAAAAAATAGCAGACACGTGTTACAGACTATTAATTTTTTTAGCATTTATTTTTTAAATGTTTGGTAAACCTGTGTTTTTTATTGACAGTTTGAGAACAAAATTCTGTTGAACTCAGAAACACATGTTCCAGCAGATACTGCAGGTTCTGAAACATGGAACACTGAACCACAAGAAGAGCTGTATGTACTTTGTAGCAAGTATTGTGAATGGAAATGTTCTCGGCCAGACAATGGTTCGTGAATCTTGATGTCTTCATCATTTGTTATATCTTTGTCATCAAACTCTTCAGATCACATCGTCCCAAGTGAGTAACCACAACAGATGCATTTATTGTGGCATCTTCTTTCATTGTGTCCAAACAGATTTGATTTTCAGAGATATTTCTAGAGAACAGATTCACTTTTAGTATAAAAAAAAGTTTACATTATGGGTCAAGCCCCAGTCTGAGCATATATTTTTTCTCTTCTAAATGATGATGTATTTTTTTTTTTGTTCATGTTATATAAAGAAAGAGGATTACTGGCAGTTTTTGTGCACAGCAATCAAGATGTGTGTAAACATCCACAGAACCTTATAAATCAGTATCAGACAAGCCTTCTTATACCAAAGGTAAGAATACAAACATCAATAAAACAAAATAATATTTCATTCCCTGGGAATTTAAGGAGGGTGACGGGTGAAATTAGGGGCATGCCATAGCGTAGTGGTTAAGGCACTGAACTACAAGCCGGAGGGTTGAGGGTTCAAGTCCCGTTGGGGTCAGGATTTTTAAACTGACCAACCCTCTGGCGGCACTATGGCCCTGGGGTTGGCTCAGCCTCTAATGTAAATGAGTACCAGACGCTTGTTCTGGGCGTAAAGGTGGCCGTCACGCAGGGCTGACAACCCGGCTGACATAAAGTGTCGATTGTCTAGAAAAAGTGGGAGCCTTAACCTCCTACTACCCCAAGGGCCTCCGGGTCTGTTGTGGGATCACTTTACTTTTTTATGGGTGAAATTTCTATTTCTACGTTTTAAGCTGCATACTTGATTTTTTGTAACCATTCATGCCATAATAGGTAATATTATATTAAAGTTTTATCCTTCTAGGCTTAAAGGTTTTTTTTGAGTTATTGAAGAAAATTCATTTAAAAATTGGCATATTACAATTTTTAATAAGTCCCATAATATTTTAGTAAATTTAAAAAAAAATTTTCTACACGACCACTGACTTATTTAGAACAACACTATGCATTAACTTTTCTATATCATTATAATCCATCCATAGTAATTCTGCCCGAAGGCAGGTCCTTCACTGCAATCATAGCATTTGCATACTATGCTTGCAGCTTTACTAGGGAATTGTAGGTGTGGTAGCTTCCTGTTGCTTTCCACACCGTTGAAGGATGATGATGATGATGATAATGATAAGGATGATGATGGTGATGATGGCCATATGATTTCGGGGACCGTTTGGGCCTTAAAGTTTTCCTGACATTTGTCTTACAGGTGAGGAAAAACCCCGATAAAAAACCTCACCCAGAAAAACTGCCCCGACCGGGGATCGAACCCGGGCTCACTGCGTGACAAGGCAGCACGCTACCTCGAGACCACAGCGGTGGTTATCATTATAATAAAGGAAGAAAAAATATATACATCCTCTACATATGAAAATTTTTGTTTTTTTTTTTAAATTACTACAAATATTTTTTTTTTTCAGAAACTATCAACGTTGTTTCAAAATCCATGCATAGAAGTATTAGCCATAGTGTGTGGGACATGCAGTTAAAATTTTGTACTTCTATCATTAAATTTTTCAATGCTATATTGATTTGAATTCATTGACATGCAATGAAAATAGAAACGTGGGGAAAAGCCAATTTGAAAGTTTGCATGCAGTTAAATTAGAATGTAGCATACATGCCCTCCTACAGTCATTAGGGAGACTTACAAGTGCCATAGGACACTCAAACTTTGCCAGCTTATACTTTAAAGTACATAGTATTTTTTTAATACAAAAAACAAAAAATGCAAAATTTGACTGAAAATGTCGAAAATTTCAACCCATCACCCCCGTTAAAAATTCATGATTTTTATTTGAAATTTCCGGGGAGCGAGACTTAATACGCAAGTTCTTTGGACCACAAAAAGAGGGAGTAGGAGTCGACATTCAGGGCCAACAACTTAAATATCATTAATCTTGTACAACCTGATGATAGAGCAAAGATGGTACTTTGAAACGTCCTACAAGAAACTACAATATGAGGTAAGATGAATGTAGACTAAACTTATTAATTATTAATGAATACTAGGTGTCATTAGCAGAAGTCAATTAAAATGTAAGGATGTACTGCATGGTTGTTTTTATTTTTACAGGCTATAACAATCCTTGATAAGTGGTTTCATCAGGCGTTTAATAAGAATTTTCAGAATTTGTAAACATACTAACAGGATGTTAACTAGTATAGTTGCAGGCAATCCTACCAATCAACTTTCTTTCTCTGTGTATTCTGGAATAGAAACCATATAAGGTGAGATTTATATCTACAACAGTATTTAAAATGATGCCAATGATATGCAATGATAATAGAGGCATTTTTTTCATATAAGTAATAAAAACAACAAACAATATTTAAACATTGTGGTTTTGGTTAGTTGTTGTTGTTGTTTTCTAATGGCGAGATTTGACGCTTAAGTCATTTTCTCTCTGGCTTCCCAGTAACAAGCGCACAAGGTCCTTAGAGTATTGTGCAGTTGGATTTAAAGCTGGACAGACTAGAAGGTGGTGTTTGTCCATGATCAGGTCGGGGTCTTTGCATATGACACATCTGTCGGATTGGAAAACGTTTATTCTGTGGAGATGGTGAGCCAGGCAGTCATGTCCTGACATCAGTCTGAATTTTGCTACTGCTTCCTTGCGGCCTTTATATTTTATTTTTGTGTATAGCTCATCAATTTTTTCCCATGGTTTCCCTCTGGCTGTTTTGCAATGTTTTCTTTCATGTTTTCCATTTTGGTTAGTAAAACATGGATATTATCATAACTGATTTTCATCTGAGCCAGGATTTGAAAACCAAGGATCTTAAGATTATGCACTCGGTACCATCAGTGGCACACTGCTATTTGTTGAGACTCGGCCCCTATACTCATTCCAAATTGAGTTGATAGAAGCGATGGGTTTTCTTTCCCCCTCTTACTAACTGTAAGTAGGCTGAAGTGACACAATAGTGCGAGTGGAAGGGCGGTGGTAAATCATTTGTTGTTCAGTACTGACAGTAAAGAAAGCATGTATGTGTTTCTCTTGGTAGACTGTCCCTTGTTCAGCAGCCTGGTCAATTTTTGTACATCTGTTTTTGAATATTAAATTACTATGTACAAACCTGTGAAGTATTACCTGTTTGGATCCACCATAGAGAAATATTGGAGAGCAAGAACGCTAATGGCTTCATTGCCAAGGCCCCAGCATTTGAAAACAACAACAATTTTTATTTAGTAATCAATTGAGTTGGTGTTTACTTGATGAAAATCCATATTTGTTAATTAAATAGAAATAAAACTTAGTTTTATTTGATTTTCATATTTATTATATAATTCAGTGACAGCTGTTTCGGTACACTGTACCTTCTTCAGACATGTTAACAAATTATGAATTGTGTTCCAACTGATCTATTTAATTAACAAATATTTATTTAGTGTAGTCCACCGCTGTGGTCTCGTGGTAACGTGCTTCCTTGTCACACAGCGGGCCCGGGTTCGATCCCCGGTCGGGACAGTTTTTCTGGGTGAGGTTTTTATCAGTTTTTCCTCACCTTTAAGACAAATGTCAGGAAAAACTTTAAGGCCCAAATGGTCCCCGAAACCATATGACCATCGCAATCAATCATAATTCATATTCATGTTAGGTTAAGCTTAGGTTTAGGGACTCTACCTGGTGCACCATTATCATCATCATCACCCATCATAGCATCGGGGCAACGTAATCCTGCCTTCCAGGCGCCCCAACCTCAGAAGTGGGTTACAAGTACACCATGCCAGGAGAGAAACCAGGAATGTTGAAAGACAAACTTGGGGCATATGAAAAAAAAAAATGATTTAGTGTTTAGTCATTGTTTGATAGTTATAAAGAACAACATATTTAAAAGAATTAAATTATCGTGATTATTTCATACCTCATACTTCTATATTTCTTTAAATACAGCACTGCAGTATCGGCAATTTCTTATCACCATCATCAGCTGTTTTCACGATTGTCAATTTTACTTTTGTTGTTAATTATCCAAACTGCCATCTGATGTTCTTTTAAAGAATTATTTTCTAAACTGCCATCTGGTGTTCATTTTAATGAATCATTTACTAAACCTCCATCTGTTGTATTTTTGAAGAACTTTGTAATCAAGCTAGGTTCATCTGGAATTTCGAAGTTCATAGTTCTAGTATATAATCACGATTAATTTAATTCTTATGAATTTGAACCTCATAATGTTAAAAATTCCAAAATTGAATATATAAAAACATATTTAAACTTTAGATTATTGAAGTGTATACATGAAAATATATAAAATAGTTATTCTACAGTTATGATATATAGTTATATCTAGATGTGAAACATGAACTCTTAGACAGGAGAAAATATTTGAGAATAAAATTCTTAGGAAATTTTTTGGACCAAAGGGAGATTAACAGACAGACAGGACGGATGGAAGAGACTACATAACACTGAGCTACATGACCTTTATGGGAAAAGTTAAGTCTTGTAGACTGTGATTGGCAGGACATGTGGCATGAGTGGGGAATGAAAGAGGGACATGAAAACTACTTGTAGAAAAACTAGAGAGAAAATATCCAGTAGGCAGGCCAAGAATGAGGCGAGAGAATAATAATCACAACTTGAGTGAAGTAGAGTTGACTTCAATAGCCCGGGTGACGTGAGACATATAAAAATACCTACAAAAACGAGAGATTAAATGAGGTAAAGAGAGAGAGAGTTCAATAAATAAATTAACAATTACGTATATTTTCATAACTTGTGAAGACTGATATTTTTGCAACAGAGAGTAGTGATTTCTCCTTCATCGGTTTCTTGTACCTGCTAGTGGATTGAGTGAAAGGGGAATCTCTATCAAGTCATTTGAAATGAAGTGTAGCTCGCTGGTTTGTTAATGGTAGATAGAGATAGAGACAATCTCGTTAATCCATTCAAGCACTAATGCTCTACATAGAGCTTGTTATAAAAGATCTGTTAAACCATTGCATGCCAAAACCTACCTTGAAATTTCTCATAGAGAAGTGTTGTGTCCAAAAAATTATCTGCTGTTTTTAACTGCAAGGCATAGAAATCTAAGCCAGAATCTCAATTTAGTTCCTCTTTCTATCTATCTATCTACATTGGCATAACAATCCATTGTTGAGCATTAGCCTCTCCTTTGTTAGGAATTAGTCCTGCGCTGTAGCCGAGTGGTTATAAGCAAAAATCCTTGGCATAGAGCTACGGGACTTGCGCTGGTTCAAGTCCCCATGGGGGAAGAAAATTTTCTCAAGGAATTTTGGCCAGTATGGGACCGGGTACCCACCCAGGCATCGTGAGGCATTTGGGTAGCTACAATAAGTAGTGATTCCAGGTTGAGAAAACCAGCTATAACGGCTGGAGGACCTGACATGCTGACCACATGTCACCCCTACACTGGCTTATGATCATCTGCCTCTGCTGGTAGGCCAAGGGCCTTCTAGTCCTGTTCACGCTTGGAGCTTTTTTTTGTTAGGAATTACTTACTTACTTACTTTATTCACTGGCCGTTATCGAAACCCGTAGATTCATGGCCACGTGGACATAAGCTCTCCATACATCCCTATCCTGAGCCAATGTTTTCCAATCATTCCCTGTATAATCTACTTCCCACAAATCATAGTTAATGTTATTCTCCCACCTCATTCTTGGTCTACCAACTGGGCGTTTTCCCTCTGGCTTTCCTACAAGAAGCTTCCATGCAAGTGTTAGGAATTACTAGACCAAGGTAATTTAGTTACACTTATTTCTCTTCAAATGCGATGAATGAAATGCTGTCAACATACCAACCCAATTATATATCTAGTAGGTAATTAAGGTGTTACGAGGATGAAGAAAGTCTGTAAATTTTGCTTAAAGGCCTCTTTATTCAGGCTTAAGGTTCATTTACAAGCCTGAAAATCTTCATACTTGGGGCACATAGATTAAAGTCCATCCCAGATGACTTCTTCCTTGAATATTTCCATCGTAAAAATCCATCAACCCCAGTTGGGTTATGAACCTGCGACCCTTGGGACCAAAGGCAAGGGATATAATCACTAGTCCACTGTGCCCTCTATCATAACCGGTATATCCAATTTTTAAGCCAAAAGGTTTGGAAGACATTCTGTACATAATTTTATTTTCATCCGGGGAGGGTCTTCCTTATGTGGTTGAAAAAAATTACATGTGTGATCCAGAATTTTAAATCCTCTTCCAACAGGTTTGTCCTTGGAAGTCCGAGATAGCGTGAGGCATTTAATATAATACAAACAGAGAGGTTTCAATATTAGATTTGTGTAAAAAATGTTTATGTTATTCAGGTTTGGCTGGACCGCTCTGTACCAGAAAAAATATCACATGTTATATAAATGGTTAGATTTTGATATGTGTTTATTATATTATTACAGAGGTTTGAATCTGCTTAAATGACTGGCAAGATTGTCCATTGAACACAAGTGAGGGTTCTAGAGAAAATTAGTTATTTTACTGGACGTTGTTGTTTACAATAATCTGAAAACTGCCAGCAAGCAGCTGTACAAGGAGTAATCCCTTCTTTTGTTGGCAATGTTATCTAAATTTAAAGAACACAGGTAAATAATCACTGTTACACCAGTAATTAAACATAGGCTCAATTCTGGAAATCCATCCATCCATAGTAATTCTGCCCAAAGGCAGGTCCTTCTCTGCAATCATAGCATTTTCATGCTATGCTTGCAGCTTTACTAGGGAATTGTAGGTGTGATAAGTTTCCCGTTGCTTTCCACATCGGTGAAGAGGATGATACGATGATGATGATAAGGGATGATGATGATGGCCATATGATTTCAGGGTCCATTTGGCCCTTATAGTTTTCCTGACATTTTTTCTTACAGGTGAGGAAACACCCCGCATGGAAAAACCTCACCCAGAAAAAATGCCCTATGACCGGGGGATTGAACCCAGGCCCCGCTGTGGACAAGGCAGCACGCTACCTCGAGACCACAGCGGTGGACATTATGAGTATTTGACAATGAAATTCTTAGGAAGATGTTTGGACGAAAGAGAGAGACAAATGAATGAAGAAGGCTGTGTTAGTGAGCGACATATAATGTTTAGGAGAAAACCAGACGTCAATAAGAACGTCTGTGTTGAGCAGATCTATATGGCATGAATGGGAATGAATGAAAGAAGAGGCATGAAAACATGTTATAGAAAAGCTAGATGATAAATACTTAATAGGTAGAGACCAGAGAGTGAGGTGGGAGGAATAAAATTAACCATGATTTTATTTGAGAAAGAAAAATTAATTCTTCGAACGGTCCTGGATCGGGGGTCCTGGTTTCTAGCATTAATTTTTCTCTTTATAAAATAAATAAAAGTGTTTATTTTAAAATATTAATATCAAAATTAACCATGATTTGGGAGAGTTAGATTATAAAAGGAATGATTGGAAGGCTTGGCTGGTAAGGTAATAGGGATGTATGGAGAGTTTATATCTACAAGTCCTTGAACAGCCAGGTTTCTTGTTGCAAAGAGTTTTTAGATAGTTTATATATTAATACACCTTTTATTTGTGTATCAGTGAATTAAATGTGTTTCTTGAGTCGCAAAGAAATCCAGAGTCAATCAAAAACAGTTTGGAAGGGAAGTTTTTGCCAAATGATTTATAGTAAAACCAATCATTTTAAAAATTATCTAATTATTATATTTGAAGAGGAAAATTTATATAGTCAGACTGGGGTTTTTGAATGCATTTGCATATGTTGTTAGATTGGAGTTTCTCAGGGTATCTGCAGTGGTAGGGCATTGGCCTAAGAAATCCCAAGGTCCTGGGTTCAAACCCTATGTCTGAGCGTATAGTTTTTTTTTATCTTCAAATATAATTTATCCTTCAGTGAGAAATGCTAAATTAATAATAAAAACATATCTAATTATGATGTTTTTATTATTAATTTAACATTTCTCAATGAAAGATAAATTAAATTTGAAGAGAAAAAAAAAATTTATCTTTCATTGAGAATGTAAATTAATAATTAAAAAATCATAGAGCCTTACGGCTTTTAAAAGTAATGTTTAAATTTACAAAAATGTATTTAACTAAGAAGCCGCCCTTTGCAAAGATAGAAAAAATTGGTTTCAAAAGCATTTTTGGGCGATTGGCAGAATAGGGAATTACAACGTATATAGAGAAAAATTTGCGGCTAATCGTAAATCGCCTCGGTTAGCTCAGTTGGTAGCGCACTTGGCCCGGGAAAGGCAAAGGGTCCCGGGTTTCGGTCCCGGTATATGGCAAAAATTTTATCTTCAAATTTAATTTATTCTTTCATTGAGAATGTAACCTTAATAATAAAAACATCATTAGAGCCTTACTGGCTTTTAAAGTAATGTTACTTTCCAATAAATGTCTTCTAACTAAGAAGCCGCCATGTGCAAAAGATAGAATACAATGGTTCATAATAGCATTTTGGCGATAGGGAATTACAACGTATTATAGAGAGAAAAAATTTGAGTCTAGATCGTAAATCGCCTCGGTAGCTCAGTTGGTAGAGAACTTGGCACGAAAGCCAAGGGTCCAGGGTTCGAGTCCGGTCTAGGCGAAAATTTTTCTCTTCAAATTTAAGTCTAATTATATTTAACTTTACAGGAATTAAATGTTTCCTACCTCTCCTCATATAAATCTTCTAAGTTGATCGCGATTTCGAGACTATAACGGTCTCATTTCAGTTCTATATTGGTGACTTGAGGTTATGTCAATTCAAAATAAACTCTTCTTGTCCCTTATTGGGTGGACCAATGACTCTGGATCAGGTCAGAATTTGCAGGAATTCGAAGTTCTAAGTTGGGAAAAAATCCACATTTCAGAAAAAACAAGGAAAACGTTATGAACTTCGAATTCCTGCAAAATTTTTGGACCTGCTGATCCAGGTTCATCCGTCCCACCAATAGAGGGAAGAAGAAGAGTTTCTTCCGAACGACATAACATCAATCGACAATATATAGTTGGACCAACGGAATTACTGCGCCTCCCTGTAGCGCTGGTTATCGTTCTTCGAACATATCACGTCATTCTCACACCATCCACCGCAGCTCCCTCCCCTATCTGTCAAAATAGAAGCCGCTCCACTGTAATGACCGGTTGGGACGTTACCAAACGTCCTCCCTGATCAGGCTCTTGCATATTATAATGTAAGGGTTAATTCTTACATCTTCATATTAATTTAAGTAGGGCGATGAACACTGATAGGGGCACGCCGTCCGTAGCATCGTGGTTAAGGCAATCACTGAGATACAAGCCGCGAGGGTCGAGGGTTCAAGTCCGTGGGGTCAGGCTTTTTAAAACTGACCCAAAACACTCTGCGGCCACTTCCCCTTGGCCCTGGGGTCGACTCAGCCTCTAACGGCAATGAGTACCAGACGCCTTGTTCTGGGGTAAAGGCGGCCGTCACGCAGGGGCAATGAACAAACCGCTGACATAAAAGTGCGATTGTCTCGAAAAAGTGGGAAGCCTTAACCTCCTACTACCCAGGGCCTCATGGTCTGTTGGGAGATTCACTTTACATTTAATGGACACTGATTGATTTCTACTATTATTAATGATTATAATTATAATAGTAGAATATTTGTTGGTGTTAATGGAAATACATGAAGGGAAGTACATATGTGTTTTTAAAGATAAATGTTTCGTCATAAATATTTCTCCTTCACCTCGTTTGTCCTTATTTGGTTAGACTTTGGAACTAACTTGAAGTCCTAACAAAATATTACAATTTTAGGTATGAACACACATCATCATGTGCCCCTCCTTCTTTCTCATCCGGGTCTAGGGAAAACCTCTACGGCGAAGTTTTCTGCATGCTACGATCTTATTTACATATTATATAACATAACGGATACTATACCGGAATTTCGAATTTATTGCCTTGTGATTATGCTAGTGAATGATATTTACAATATTTACGTACTATAATAACATAACATACTCGATACTGAGTTGCCAACGCTGGACTGGGGTGCAAATATATCCCATGCATGAAGCTCACGAACTGTGACGTAATGGGAGGGTAGAAAGAGAGGGGGGAGAGAAGAGGAGAAGATAGAAAATAGAGAAAGCAAGAATGCAAGTAGGGAAAATTCAAGGAAGAATAAGAAACGGAATTAGGTTTAGTCGCCTTTCTTACGGTGGCACAGTCCATTGGCGCAACTATAGTACTGAAAATTGAGACTGTTATGGTCTCAAAATCGCAATCTACTTACGGCAAATTTATATGAGGAGAGGTGGAACATTGTGATTTTACCATTCTCTTTAAATTTTTTTTTTTCACAAGCAAAAATTCACCTGTTGAATAGGCTCTAACCCTCTTATAGGTAAGTTCTTCTAAAAACAGGATAGAGTTTATCAAGGTCCGAATGAATCACAAACAGTTGTATGTAACAACATAAACATTGAAAAAGATTCACGAATACATCAGTGCTGCTCAACATGCTAATACTCAAACTAGTGGCAAAACTGCTTTACAACAACATAAGCAAGTGTATAGATTCTCAACAAGAACATCCACAACTGACTTAAGTATGAAAAATACCCACGAAACAACTGGATATATATTCTTCATCCGAAAATTGCAAGTAAACAGTCACAACCTGATGATTTATCACCACTTGTTCATGCAGTTCATCATGGACATATCTATAGAATAACATCCCATTGCATATCAGGACAGAATCGACAAAAGTGTCCAGGTTTTTGAAAGATAAGTTCAGCCAGCAAAAAATAACTCATTTCCTTTACCATCTTCATGTACGGCTTGTAGCAGACAAATTCAAAATCATGTAATGTGACGAAATAACCAGCAAAAACAATCTGTTCTCATTGTGATATCTTATCACAAGACAAAAAAGGTAGATACAAATTTAATATACCAATAGAACAGCCGTGGAAAGAAGTGGAAAAGTTACAAAAACTAGCCATGTTCAAAGAAGAAATGAGATCTGAATAATAATTCTGTTTCAACGATGGTAATACAATCCAATAAATTGATAGAAAATTGCTAATAATTATTATTTTTATAAAAATCTATTTTAAATTCAGCTCGAGGAAACCGAATAATAAAATGTGAATGTTGGATTTGTCGTCGAAGAAAAAACATCATAATTTACAACAATATTTTATGATGGACAGATCCATGTGACATTGATGATTTTGTTGAAATTGTAATGGAATATCAACCTGATAGTTCTTCTGCCTGTCCCAATGAGCACCAAAATTACTGTCAATAAAACGCAACATTCTTGTGATACTATAATAACAGATATAGCATATTCCACATAAGAATTATTTATCATTCCAGGTGTGTTCAATAAATTCCATTTGAGAAATGAATAATTCTTCACAGGCATTAAAAATCTCAAAGAACCAGTTTGAAACATGTAATCTGGCATGGTACACACTGGCATAAACATACTCGGCAATAGCAGTACGTTCAGTGCGGATAAATAACCAATAATGAAATGATTATAAAACATAAATTCTCAGAAAACCATTAGACGTTTCAATAAAAAACCAATTACACATTGTCTCCTAATACTGACACGAAAAAGCAAATATTCATCTCAAGAATATTGCAGTTTGATTACATTCTTAAACATGTTAGACCGAGAGAGGAAAAAGTGTAGATCTAACGGAAATACAGACTAAATAATTAGAATCATCCAATAACAATCTGAACCCAAGATTCTTTCACTTCCAATTTCCAGATAATATTTGGTATACTAGTGTTGATCGAAGTGAA
Source organism: Diploptera punctata (assembly GCA_030220185.1). Taxonomy (NCBI): domain Eukaryota; kingdom Metazoa; phylum Arthropoda; class Insecta; order Blattodea; family Blaberidae; genus Diploptera; species Diploptera punctata. The sequence goes on along the minus strand of JASPKZ010004289.1, from coordinate 271 downwards.
TAAGAACACTGTAGAAAAGATCAAATTCTAATGAAAAATACTGAAACACAATAAATTCCCGAATTACATGCTGGTAACCAATCATATACTGCAAAACACATTATGGGATCATGCACTCAGATCTGAATCCCAGATTATTTCAGTTTGTGCCAAAATTTCTGATGATATTTTGGTATACAGAATCAATTCAAAATTTAATAATGAAAACTGTAGAAATAATGAAAAACGAAACATACTGAGAAATTGAAAGAACAACATCCGCAGAATTACC
>JASPKZ010004288.1:0-41067 GCA_030220185.1 Diploptera punctata | reverse complement strand
TCAAACGTTGTAATTGTTTTTTTCTTCCAAACATATATTTATTTACTTTAACCCTCAAATTGGCAAAACGCAAATTTCTTCTGTTAAATATTTGAATGTGCGGACCGCAGTGAAAACGGAATCTTGTATAACTGTTAATATTAGGTATATTGTATAATTAGACACACATTTAATTGGTTTATTTTTGTTCGTTTTCTTCTGATTATTTAAAATAATAAATTAACTAAACCAACTGATGTATCTAAAAGGATACATTACGAATTTAAGGGTTAATAAGGGTGGTGATCTTTTATTTTATTTTAGAATATTTTAGAATTTTAGGTGTGTAAGATGTTTAGTTGTTTTCTCATGACATTGGATACGGTATTTCTGGAGAATGAACAGCGACAAAATATCTTCATATAATAATATTAATAACTTCCCTAGAAGAACAAAAGGTTGCACAAGATTGGATCGGATCAGGAATGAAAATATAAGAACAGAGTTAATATATATCCATTGGATGAGAAAATCAGAGAATATAGAGAGAAATGGTTTTCACACGTGGAAAGAATGATTGTATCAAGATTACCAAGAGCAGCATTCAACTACAAGCCAAGAGGTTCAAGGAATATAGGAAGGCCAGTGAAAAGATGGACAGAACAACTGTGAGGCGGAACAGGCAATTTGCCTAGCCCGTGAAGTGAAGAAGAAGAAGAATATTAATTCATAAATAATTTATTCATCTGATGTACAAACTTTTTATGAAGTAATGCTATGAGGTGTTAATACTTACCTCACCTCAAATTTTGTCTTCTTTTCATACCGGTTTCGGAGTAATTAATTCTACATCAGTATTTTCGTGGATGATTTATCTCCATCTGTTGGTAGACCGATGAACCTCTGAATCAAATCACTTTCCCCGGGTATTTCAAAATTAATTATTTTCTCATATTTTACGTAGATTTTTTCCAAAACTGTGAGTTCTTTAGATTTTTCTATTTGGTGTATTAATTGTTCTCCTTTATTTCAATTTGATGTTTTTTTTTCTGACAAATCATGACCGGCTATTGCAGATTTTTCTACTTCTCCATTTTTAACATTCCTAGGGTGTACCTTCATTCTGATCTACAATTTATTTTTTCTCTATATAGATTTCATTACATTTCCCACATTTTATTTGATAAATACATTATCTATTTTCTTCTCTTCCATTCTCCATTTTCTCATTGTTGGGTTTTATTACTCTATTGAGGCTAAAGTCATTTTGTGTGCCAATCTTATGTTGAACTTTTTTGAGAAAATTAAATTGAAACTTGTGATGCTTCGTAGGATGGTATATCTTGAATTTTTAAAATTTCTTCTTTGTTCTTTTGAAGTTTACTTTGTTTGATTAATTTTTGTCTTTTGAACTTTTTTATTTTCCTGTGTATCATGCTTTTTTTTTTTCAAATCCATTCTATAGGCCTATGGTACATTTATTGCGTTCTCTTTTATCACAGTTCGCACTGTTAATGGGTATGTTTACCAATCTATGTGTCAGACTACTGAAAACTGCCTCTTTGTCAGCAATGTGATTCAATACTGAAGCTTTAATAAATTATATGTGTGGTGTTTTCTTTGATTATATTTTCGAAATTCTGTCTTATATATAATAACAATATAGACAAAGAAGATATGTATAATATCTTAACCAAATTATGCATTTTACGAAGATCTTCCATGTATAGTGGGAGATTCTACAAACAAAACTCAGGTATTTTATGGGAAACCCCTGTCCCCATTTTTAGCTAACATTTTCATGGGAAATTAAGATAAATAATTAGTGGACTTTTTTATATTCGAATTTTGGTGTAGATATGTTGAGATTATATAATTGCTATTGTGAATCACAAACATGTAGAGGACGCTTTAAAACTTTTAAACATTCAAAGCCAATCTATAAAGTTTACAATGGAAACTGAAAATAACACACAAATACCATTTTTATCTGAATTTAACAATATATTAAGAGTGAAATAATAAATAGTTTATTTTAAACCATATGTAAACGACAAAACAGTTTCTAACTAATTTTACATTTGTGTTTATGTGACATAATAGTATTAAAACACTGTAGCTGGTTAAAAGTTTCAACTTTGTTATCATTGATAGATGCTATTTTATTTAACGATAATTCTTAACACCTGAAAGCCCCTTAGCAATAGGTTTCAAATATATATATATATATATATATATATATATATATATATATATATATAGCCGATTTCACAATGTTTCGTAACATCTTCCTGCGACGTTATTTTTGACGGTATTTTCTTTATCTACCAAATGGCACGCATTCTAGTATCCTTCTTAGGAACCTGTTTTCTCTATCATTCTTTTTACATACCATTTTAATTTTTTTATGAAATGCACAATTGAAGTTCGAACATTCATATATATATATATATATATTATGTCCACCGCTGTGGTCTCCAGATAGTGTGCTGCCTTATCACGGAGCGGGCCGGGTTCGATCCCCGGTCGGGGCAGTTTTTCTGGGTGAGGTTTCTATCGGGGTTTTTCCTCACCAGTAAGACAAATGTCAGGGAAACTTTAAGGCCCAAACGGTCCCCGAAATCATATGGGCATCATCGTCATCCTTATCATTTATCATCATCATCATCATCATTATCCTTCACCGATGTAGAAAGCAATGGGAAGCTACCACACCTACAGTTCCCTAGTAAAGCTGCAAGCATAGCATGAGAATGCTATGATTGCAGTGAAGGACCTGCCTTCGGGCAGAATTACTATGGATGGATATATATATTTCCCCCAAATGCCCCAGGTTTGTCTTTCGACATTCCTGGTTTCTCTTCTGGCATGGCGTATTTGTAACCCACTTCTGAGGTTGGGGCGCCTGGAAGGCGGGTTTACGTTGCCCCGATGATATGATGGGTGATGATGATGATAATGGTATGCCAGGAGAGTCCCTAATCCTAAGCTTAACCTAAGATGAATATGAATAATGATGATTGCGATGGCCATATGATTTCGGGGATCGTTTGGGCCTTAAAGTTTTCCTGACATTTGTCTTACAGGTGAGGAAAAACCCCGATAAAAACCTCACCCAGAAAACTGTCCCGACCGGGGATCGAACCCGGGCCCGCTGCGTGACAAGGCAGCACGCTACCCCAGAGATCACAGCGGTGGACATTATATACACATATATATATAGAAAGAGAGGGAGAGAGAAGAAGAAGGAATGAGAGAAGTGAGTCCTGCTGGATTTTAATTAGTGAACTTGGATCCAAAGCCGTGCACGAACACATCCTTAAAAATAGTTATTAGAGTTAGGCAATAGTTATGAAATTTGTATTTTAGATATTCTGCAGAGAGTGGTAGTACTGATGTTTTATTTAACGATGCCCTTTCATTATTCAGGCCATTAGAGAGTCGCATTCCTAAGCTGGGCGTGAAAAGGGTGTTACATTTGCTTATAGGCCTCTTATTTCAGGCTCTTATCGTATGCTGTTAATCTGTGAAACAGGACTCACGACTTCGCTTCTTTTCTCAACGATTTTATAACCTTAAGAATCCATGTATCTCGGCCGGCTTTGAACTCAAGAACCTCTAAATCAGATGTTAACATGGTGACCACTAGCCCACTGGAACCGACTAATCTGCATAGAATGCTATTGTGAGGCCACTTACACTTGTTAAATAATGTTCATTGATTTGCATTATGTGGCCCGCAGAAATGTGAAGGAGAGCAAGTCTCATAGCTGGAACAGGTTCTCTGTGTTTCAAGCTGCGTTTACACAGTTCCAAGATACAGATCATGTAAGTTAAGTATGCGAGCGGAAACTATGTTATAAATTCCTGGTTTAGATATAAGGAATTAATTAGCCATCTCTTTCTTCTACATTGTCACTTCCTAATTCGAGCACAGGATCACGAATGCCCAGCTCAAACGAATTAAGAGAAACACTTTAAATCCCCTATCCACGGTTGTGACGTAATCAAATATTTACTAAATGGTTCATGTCGAACATTCATTTCTATAGGGGTTTTCACATCTAGAAAATAGCATTGTTCTTATGGAGCAAAATCTTACTAGTAAATAAATGTGTCCTTTGTGAGATATATTTATTGTTATTAGTTAATGCATCTAATATATAGAAATTAATGTTTGTTTGTTTGTTTGTACTTTATGCGCGGCCATACCGTTGATCCGATTGTGATGGGGCTTTTTGCAAAATGTTCAGGAGATTCCCGTATGAACATAGACTATAAGAGAGTTGTTATACTCTACTCCTACACCCTTAAAAATCGCCCTTTGTAGTGGAAAACGTGAAAAAGTAGCTCTTTGGACGCTTAAATGACTTACGTTTGCCTAAATCATAACAAATACACAACATTAATGTTCACAGAATTGAATATCTAAAAAAGCTCTACAAAAAAGTCCGCGACAGCATATGTTTATCTCTTACGGATAACTCACAATAACCATTTTTATCTTTCATTGATGCCAAGAAGATAGAGACAAGTACGTAGATTCCTGTGCAAGCATAGCAGCACATGACGCGTATTCTTTTACGGATAACTCACAATAACGAATTTTGTCTTTTAGCTCATTTATGTCATGAAAATCGGGATAAGTAGATGTAATCAGCACGGGGGTATCTAAAAATATAAATTATAATTATTTTTCTTTTACTTATTCAACTAAACGTAAAAGCACATCAATTTTCATTTATTTAGGCGTAGCAGCGCACGCCGGGTATTAGCTAGTTTTAAATAATTAATTAATTAAATTAATTTCACTTATAATTTTGCCAAGAAAGTGGGTACCCGATTAATGAAAAAAATTCCATTAAGAATCCGTAACAATTATCACAAAGGTAGTCAACATTATAAGTTAGGGGGAGTAAACTTAATTATCGGAACAGCGGCTAGCGGAGAAGCTACTAAATAATTCCCTTCCAACGAAACTTCTTTTGTTACGTATAGCCGTGATAAAATAGAATACGTAACTAATATATCACATGTGGTTTGCTAAGCGAGAATGTTCTGAAGCTACTGGCGTTTCTGTGATCACAATCTATAAAATTCCAAATGTTAATATTGTTATTTAGTAACCACATTAATATGATCAACGACTTATATTTTCTAGCAGTCGTGAAGGTAAGTGTGGCGTAAACTTATGTCGATGCTGTATTTTGCTAGAAGGGGAAGAGAGAGATATATTTTCATCTTTGTCTCTCAGTTTACGTCAAGTGGCAACTGCGTTTCCATAAGAGCAACTATTTTCTACACATGAACAATTTTATAGGCCGTTCTATGTTGTTGAATAGTTGAACTAGCAATTAAGGAAATGAAAAATGGGAAAGCAACAGAGGTAGATGGGATCCCCATTGATATGGTTAAATGCTTGGGTGAAGGAAATAAGGAAATTCTGCGTTTATGCAACAAGATATATAAAGAAGGTGGGTGGCCCGAAGAATTGACTGAGACAGTGTTAATACAATACCGAAGAAAAACAATGCAAAGAAATGTAAGGAGTTCAGGACTATCAGCTTGATATCACACTCTGCAAAGATTCTCCTGCGAATACCGAATCGACGTTTACGTTCTACGATGGAAAGTGAATTGGAGAAAGAACAGTTTGGCTTCAGGAAGGGAAAAGGTACAAGAGATGCAATTGGATTGATTCGAACAATAAGATATAGATATATAGAAAAAGATAAAGACGTTTATGCAGTATTTGTTGACCTGGAAAAGGCCTTTGACAGAGTAAATTGGAATAAACTCCTGAAGATCTTGAAGAAAATTGGCGTGAACTGGAAGGAGAGGAGGCTCATAAGTAGTCTTTATATGAAACAGCGAATAAAAGTGAAGATAGAAGAAGACTGTCAGTCAGAGGGAAGAGAAATTGGAAGGGGGGTAAGGCAAGGATGTCCTCTATCACCTACTCTTTTCAACATCTACCTGGATGACCTAATGAAGAAACTGCTTCAGCAATACGGGAGGCGTAAACATGGGAGGAAGAAGAATAAAGTGCATACGATTTGCTGATGATATGACTTTGCTGGCAGAAGATGCAATGGCGCTGAGCAACATGCTGATGGAGCTAAATGATAAATGACAGGATTAAGGGATGAAGATAAATATAAATAAGACGAAGGTCATGATTATAGGAAAGAAAAACAAGGAAGATAAACATGAGGATTAAAGATGCGGCCATTGAGCAAGTGGAGTGCTTCAAATACTTGGGTTGTACTATCAGTAGTAACATGAACTGCGGTCAAGAAGTAAAGCAGAGGATAGCAATGGCAAAAGAAGCTTTCAACAAGAAGAGAAGCATTTTCTACGAACCTTTGGCAACATAATTAAGGAAGAGGCTAGTGAAGTGCTTTGTGTGGAGTGTAGCATTGTATGGTGCAGAGACTTGGACATTGTGACGGAATGAGTAAAAGGGACTGGAAGCTTTCGAGATGTGGATATGGAGAAGAAACAGAATATATAAAATGGACAGACAAAGTAAGATATAAAGATGTGCTAGGCAGAGTGGGTGAAAGAAGAACAATGCTGGAACTCATAAAGAAGAGGAAAAGAAATTGGATTGGCCACTGGCTAAGAAGAAACTGCCTGCTGAAGGATGCTCTAGAAGGAATGGTCAACGGAAAGAAGGTTAGAGGCAGAAAAAGACATCAGATGATAGACAATATTAAAATAAATGGTTTGTATGCAGATACGAAAATGAAAGCTGAGTTAAGGAAAGAGTGGAGAATGCTGAGTTTGCAGTGAAAGACCTGCTCTTGAGCAGAACACTATGAATGAATTCTGCTTGGCCATCCATAACTGCAAGCGTCACTCTGTAATGAATTTACGATAAACGGTTCACAAACTCTGTTACGAGTAAAATGCTGTCTGGGCTCGCATGCTTTTTTTCAAGGAAGTAGCTACGATGTAAACTAAGTTCTGTTACAAAATAATTGACTTATCGATATGCATAACGTATCGCCTATTATCTCATTGCTAACGTAAAATTAACGCAAGACTTTTTATGAGGCGGTTTTTAGAATATAACCCACTTAACAATAAACCAGTCCTTACCTACAGCAGAGATATGTGTTCAGCGGATTGGCCATTAACAAGACATTAATATGGCGCAATGTCGCCTTTTAACTTAATAAGTAGGTGAAGGGTAAATTAAAATTTACAATAATGATGCCTCTAGTCGTAGCCGAGTGGTTTAAGGCATCATGGCTTGGTGGAGAGTTAAGGGTTGGTTCAATTCCTCATGGTGGAAAACATTTTCTCGTGGAATTTCTGCTAGTAAGTTATGGGCCAATAAAAATTGAAAGCATTTCTAACGTCACCTATTCGAGCTACATTACTTGCCCATCTCAATTTCCTAGACTAAATAATAATGATAATAATAATAATAATAATAATAATAATAATAATAATCTTCGTCCAGGCCGTAGCGTAGTGGTTAAGGCACTGAGCTACAAGCCAGAAGGTCGAGGGTTCAAGTCCCGGTGGGGTCAGGATTTTTAAACTGACCCAAACCTTCTGGCGGCGCTATAGTCCTGGGGTCGACTCAGCCTCTAACGGAAATGAGTACCAGACGCTTGTTCTGGGGGTAAAGGCGGCCGTCACGCAGAGCTGACAACCCGGCTGACATCAAGTGCCGATTGTCCAGAAAAAGTGGGAGCCTTAACCTCCTACTACCCGAAGGGCCTCTTGAGGCCTGTAGTGGGATTACTTTACTAATAATCTTCGTCACGGTTTAGGCTTATTTACTAGCCTGTTCCGGCTCCAAATTGCTGCTGTTTCCATCTTTTCTTTGGTCTTCCCAAACTTTTTCTTCCTCGTGGTAAATAGTTGTATGCTGCTTTTGGTATTCTATTCTCAGTCATCCTTGCTAAGGGTTCTTTCCAGTCTGTTCTGTATTTCACTGTTGTTGTGTTTAATTCCTCTACTTTTAGTTGTTGTCTTATTTCTGTGTTATGTTTTTTGTCTGTTCTTTGATATCCTGCTATTGGTCTGAGAAATTTCATTTCAGCAGCTTGTATTCTGGCAGATTGTTGTGTTGTCACTGTCCATGTTTCGGATCCATAAGTAATAATAGGAACTGCCATTGTCTTGTATAATTCCATTATAATCTTTCCTGGCTCTATTTTTCAAAGTTCTTTTCAGTGTTCCTGTTATATAATTAAACTTATTTAGTTTGTTACTTATATCTGTTTCCGCTGCGTATGATATTTCGCAACCTAGGAAGTTATATCTTACCACTTGTTCTATTGGTTTATTTTCTTCTTAGAGACTTTACTTTTACCTATATCTGTTTATTATCAAATATATTAATTGATATAGAGCACCCCATGTTGTTGATGGTAAAATTATTTTTTTTGTAGATAACTAGTTTTTTTCTAGATGTGTTGGAGATGATTTTTTTGTTGATCGCTTTAATTTTATCCCAAGTGTGTTGGAAATTAAAATTATTTTTATCTGGAAATGTTATTTATTAGTACATCACAACATTCTTAGCCGTTTTGTTATTAAATTTAATACTGTAATCATCCCACGTCATGTTGAATGCAAATCAACTATCAAGGTTAAGGGTACTCTGACGTCGGAAGTCCATGTAGGCCGTGTGTTACGAGGTACAGATTGATCTGCAAAAATGCAGGAATCAGCAATGAGTCATGTGGGAGTGACTCACTGTTAATTATTATATATATACTCTGTTCATTTATTAGGGTTCAATTCCTGTTATTGAAACATTCAGTCTTTTTGACAAATAATTGCTTGTTTATATTAACAAAGGGTAGGACCACAATGTAACCCTCCAAATTCAACAATAACTTACATTGAACTATAGAAAATATTCCAAATTGCTACGTCACTATCAATATTGATGGCGGTGGCGTAGCCAACTAGTTATTTTGGATTAAAATATAAAATATATCGAATATTCACCTTTTGGTTTTTTTGGGTGGGATTTAGAAAATGGCTGGCCAATCTCCTGACAATAACTCCGCCGTCAGTCTCATAACTAAAAAAAATTCAAGCAAAAAAAAAAAAATATATATATATATATATATATATAATATCTCCTTTCATTTGAAAAAGGCAATAAAATTCAATTCTTTCATAAAAAGCTAAAAAATTAACTCATGGCACTATCGAATCTACAGATTCATTGGCCGCGCGGACAAAAACTATCCACAAATGCCGATCCAGAACTAATGTTTTCCAATAATCTTCTATGTAATCTACTTCCCTCAAATAAGGGTTAATATTCTCTCATCGGTGGACTAATGGTTTTGCTCCTTGCATCTGGCCCGGAAGGTCGCGGGTTCAAACCCGGCCGGGGTCAATCGATTTTTTTAGGGTGGAAAAATCCAAGGAGCAAGTCCTCTGGGAGGGACTTTAAGCCGTGGGTCCCGAGTCTGAAGATTTTCAGGCTCGCAGAAGATCCTTAAGCCTGAATGAAAAGCCTTCTAAGCAAAATTTACCGAATTTTTCCGTCCTAGTACTATCTTGGTTTCCTAGATGTCAGTATGAGGCGGAACGCTGACCGCGGACCACTCAAATGAGATCTATACGAAAACAAGTGTAGCTAAATTAGTATGGTCCAAATTCTTCCCTGTAGGGGGAGAGCGACCAAATATCTCTGTTAAGGGAAACATGGGCTTACAAGATACAAGATCTCATTCATGGTCTACCAACTGGGCGGTTTTTCCATCAGGTTTTCCTACAAAACATTTCCATGCCCCTGTTTCATTCCCGATTTGTGCCGCGTGTCCTGTCCATCGCAGTCTACGAGACTTCACTCTTTTATATCTGGTTTCATATACGTGTATATAATTTAGCTCACTATGTATAGTCTTCTCCAATCACCTGTCTGTTCATCTCTCTTTGGTACCAAAATTTACCTAACAAGGAACTATCATTCATTGCATACGAAACCCTACATTGAAATCGCATGTATCATGGCCGTATAAAAAAGTTATCTGCCTTTTCAACTGCAAGGCACTATAATCCAGCGTCAAGCCTCTCATTTAAACTATATGGAAGTAATGCAACTATTAAATTTGTAGATTGGGTTACCCTCACTACTTGGCGTCCGCTCACCGTCGCGCCACATGCACTCCACTCTTACGCATGTAGGAATCCATCTACTCCATACAGTGAATTGTCATTGCTGGATTTTGCCTTCATTTCTTTGCCTTACAGTTAAAAAGGCAGATTATTTTTTGGATGCCTTCTTGGTACATCACAACGCTTCTCTGGTAGAAATTTCAAGGTAGGTTTCGGCATGCAACGGTTGACAGTTTCCTTGTTAGTATAAGAAAATATAAATATCAATTTTTAAAATGTACGGTTCCTATTAATTAATCTAACTCAAACTTAGAACTAGAAGCTTAACAAATGATCTACTTATATTTTGTTTTGTGTATAAATTAACGCAGCCGGTATTTTCTACTGTTACGGATCTACAAGATGAGTGGAAATATTTATAAAATGCTCTTAAATGTCATGAGTTTACTGGTTAGCAGTTCGTGTCTTGAGAAGAACTGCAGCCTCTTCAGAAAGTTAATTGTCTCATGAACAAGGAAGATTGCTATTAGTACAGGAGACTGGTCCATTCTTCTCGAGGATTCTCTTGACCGCTCTTCCGGCGAGTAATCTCACATTTCAGAAGGGTCTACAACCCTGACTCAAACAGCTGACGTATCTTCCTTCTCTTCACTCCGCTTCTGTTGGTTGTAAGTTGATCAAGATATACGGAAATGGTATAAAAATAACATTTATTTTTTAAGATTCAAGTCGAATCGCCTTTTCCATCGGTCAATATGTCCATTATAGAGTGGAAATGATGATGGTGATAATAATAATAATAATACTAATAATAATAATAATTGTGAATAATTTGAATAATTATTTACATCAAAGGGGTAACAAATAAAAGAGTAGAATACAAAGTGCAGAAATTATCATAAGTAATGCCACGAGTGATTTCCAAATTATCGATAAATTCACGACTCACGAAGTGAGGAGTGAATTTAATCTAGAGAATTTGGAAATCAAGAGTGGCATTTGTTAGGACTATTTAACGAATAAAATCAAGCTGTTTACTCACAAATCATTATTTAACTATAGTTATTTTAGAATATTTATATATTTAATGTAAACGGCGATGTTTGAAAACAAATGAGAAGCGATAGGTACGCTTCATCTGCTTCTTTTGTTTATCCCTGCAACAAGATCATACTATTTATTGCCAAAGGAACGCAATATTGTAAGAATGCTCTCTAGTGGAGAAAAAATGAAACACATCAAACTGTATATTAATTCATTTCTGATGTCGTATGATGTAAATATGACAATTATATTTTTTCTGGATTGTTACCTGGGAAAAAATACATTTAAGAAAGTGCAAACAGTGTTTTTTTTGTGGTATAATCAACTGCTACAAATGTTTTTATATTAACTCCCGCATGCGGCATGTGTTGACATTCATGCACTATATATACAATCTGGTAGCCGTATTTCTCACAGGCTCAGTCACTGCAAAATAATGGTCAGACCTGTTCAGAATATTAAAAAGGAGGAGCTTTCTTTAATAGGTAATTATAACACTGATACATATTTCGTGAAACACGACTCTGATTGGTTGTAAAACAGAAATCATTGAAACGTGATTGGCCATTGAGTCCCATTTGGGGCATGAGTTAAATAGTCTTTATAAGAAGGACCAAAGGATGCACAAAATTAGACAACATAAGAATGAAGAAAAAAATAGAATTAGAATCAATACTAATAAAAATGCATAACAAATTCAGTTGCTGCTCCATACAGTTGGAGTATACATAATCGTAAACAACAACGAGTAGCAGAAGCTTAACCTGCTGATGATGGAAGTTAACTTCCGAAAGCGCTCCGGTTAATTTTATATACGCCATTTTAACAAAGTTGAGGACGACAGCACCTGCCAACAGGTACATTTTAATTTTTAACTTTGTACTTAAGAGAATTAGAAGTACAGTATATTCAATAAATGGTATAATTCAACTACACCGCGTCGGCTGGGAATATCATGTTGAGAGAATGGAAGAAACAAGATTGCCCAAGATAGCAATATAGATCTAGGAAGAGATGGAAGGAATCATTGTGAATTCGGAACAGGCGAATCGCCTAAACCTTGAAGTGACGACGATGATGATGATGATAATAATAATAATAATAATAATAATAATAATAATAATAATATAATACCTATCTAATACAGGCTTTCCACTTTACAACAGTTCGCCCTTGATTCCTGCTTTCCAGAGATTCCTATCTTCCCATTGTCCTTCTTCCATACCCCTCTTCATCATGGCATCATATATTCCCTCATACCATGTTCTTCTACTTCTCCCCCTCTTCCTTCTGCCTGGTACCATCCAATCTGACACCTGTTTAGGCCACTGTTCTTCCGAGATGCGTTGTACATGTCCATACCACTGTAAAGCTCTCTTTGTTATCATTTCGATAACGGTTTCTTGTGCCTCCATTTCTTGTCTGATAAATGTATTTCGAATATGTTGTAGCCTGGATATTCTCATACTTCTCCGTAATCCATCCTTTTCTGTCCCCAATATTTGTTTCTGCATCTTTTCATTTATTGTCCAGCTTTCTGATCCATATGTAAGTATACTTTCTATTATTGCCTGTATAATTTCTTTTTTTTCTGGTCGAATTTATATTGTATAAAAGACCATTCAGGGATAATAATAATAATAATAATAATAATAATAATAATAATTTTATTTATATACAGAACTTTAATGTTTACACATCTTTCTGTGCCCAAAGTTTTATTTTTCTTCTCCACTCGTCCCTTTCATCCAATCCATGTCCTCCAGTCCTCTTGCTCTCATTTCAGTTCTTATTTCCTGCATCCACGAGTTTCGAGGTCTTCTTCTCCCCCTTCTTCCAGGTGGACACCATTCCAATGTTTTCCTGGGTAATCTTTCTTCTTGCATTCGTCGTACGTGTCCATACCAATTTAATAATAATAATAATAATAATAATAATATATATGTATATATTTATTTATTTAACAGGTTTCACAGTGTTTCACATCTTCCTGCGCCCAATTGATCTACTGTCATTCTCCTCCACATCTCTCTGTCATTCCAATCTCCATCGTACAATGCTTTTTTCTCGTATGCTGCTCAAAATACCATCAGTCTACGTTATTTTTGGCCGCCCTCTTATTTTTCTGCCAAGTGGCACCGATTCTAGAATTCGTTTTGGGAATCTGTCTTCCGCCAATCTTTTTATAAACCATACCATTTTGTTTGTTTTCTTATGAAATTCACAATTTAAGTTCGATCATTCATCTTTTTTTTTTTAATCACTCTGTTGTATTTCAGTTAGGCGTTGGTTCGTCAAGGTCTAAAGGCTGCTGGCCTAAAAACCGTGTATGTTATTCATAGAACAAAACTACCATCTACATGTGGTCAGCTTGTCGAGTTCCCCAGCTGTTATAGTTGTTTTTTTTTCAACCTGATTTTCTAGTCATTCCTTATATAAAATGACTAGCTAACTAACTAACTGGCACTGTCGAATCCATAGGTTCATGGTCGCGCGGTCATAAATTCTCCATACATCCCTATCCTAAGCTAAGTTTTCCAATCATCCCCTGTTCAATCTACTTCCCACAAATCTTGGTCAATGTTCTCCCATCTCATTCTTGATCTACCAACTGGGTGTTTTCCATCTTGTTTGCCTACAAAAAGTTTACACGCCCCTCTTTCATTCTCCATTCGTATCACATGTCATGGCCATCGCAGTCTGCGAGACTAATTGTTCTTATTATATCTGGCTTCCTATAAAGATCATGTAGCTCATCGTTAAGCAGTCTTCTCCATTCACCTGACTGTTCATCTCTCTTCTGTCACAACATTTTCCCAAGAACTTTATTCTCAAATACTCGTAATGTTGTTTCCTATCTTAAATTGAGAGTCCATGTTTCGCATCCATATAATATAACTGGTAGAATAACAGTTTTATATATTTTCAATTTAACGTTTTTTTTAAAGGACTTGGGACGTCAAGAGTCTCTATAATGCATAATAACAGCATTTCCGTAATTGAGCCTATGTTTAATTTCTTTGTGCATCTCATTCCTATTTGGGATTATTGTTCTTAGGTATTTGAATTAAGCCACTTCTTCAAAATTTATCTCACTTATAAATAACTGTCCATTTCCATTATATAATGTATTTCTATGTGTGACCATATATTTAGTTTTATCGATATTAAATGACTAAGACATGATCTTATTTTTATTGACGTAAAATTACTATAAATTAGAAATGTATTGGATAGGGAACAATGAAGACAGAGGGTTACATGTAATTTATGTACTTTGTTTGGTTGAGAAGCAATTCAAATGTTTTTGAAAAATTCTTATATCTGGAAACAAAATTAAAAGTTTAGTGTGTCACGTGCTAATGTGATTATCGTGTAAGGCTTATTGTGCGTGTTCAAATCCGCGCAGGGGGTCAGTCGGCAGAGCGGTGAGTCACTTTGAAGGGCAGATCTTATATAACACGTGAGATATAATGTCATTTATCAGATCAAGGTTAATAAACAAACCCCTCTGTTTATTCCTTTATCAGATTCTCATAAAAAACTGTTTAACTAACCATTTTTATTCCCGTATTTTCCGCTCTTGTATTACATTTCAGGACTAAAGCACAATTCCAGAAAATTATGAACTGTCTCGGGGTTAACATCGTTGACTCGTACGCAGCGTTTCCGAATTCGATTCCCCGTCAGGACAATTTTTTTACGGTTTTCCCGGTCACAAGTAAGACTAATGCCGGGAAACTTTAAAGCCCAAAATGGTCCCCGAAGATCATCTGACCATCATAATCATCATAAGTAATGTCATGAGTGATTTCCAAATCATCGATAAATTTACAAGTGACTCATGAAGTTATCTAGAGGATTTGAAAATCAAGAGTGGCATTTATTAGGACTATTAAAAGAATACAATTAAGCTGTTTGCTCAAAAAGCATTATTTAAATGTAGTTATTTTAAAATATTTATATATTTAATGTAAACGGCGATGTTTGAAAACAAATCAGAAATATTTGGTTATGTTTAATTTGTTAATCCACTGCAACTTGATCATATTATTTATCACCAAATAGGATTGCAATATTGTAAGAATGCACCCTAGTGGAGAAAAAATTAAACTCATCAAACTGTGTATCCATCCATAGTAATTCTGCCTGAGGGCAGGTCTTTCATTACAATCATAGCATTTTCATACTATGTTTTGCAGCTTTACTAGGGAACTGTAGGTGTGGTAGCTTCCCGTTGCTTTCCACACCGGTGAAGGATGATGATAATGATAAGGATGATGATGATGGTGATATGATTTCGGGGACCGTATCGGCCTTAAAATTTTCCTTACATTTGTCTTACAGGTGAGGAAAAAACTCGACAAAAACCTCACCCAGAAAAACTGCCTCGACCGCGGATCGAACCCGGGCCCGCTGCGTGACAAGGCAGCACGCTACCTCTAGACCACAGCGGTGGACTATTTAAATATAGTTATTTTAAAATGTTTATATATTTAATTTAAACGGTGACGTTTGAAAACAAATGAGAAGTATTTGGTTATGTTTCATTTGTTTATCCACTGCAACTTGATCATACTATTTATCACCAAATAGGATTGCAATATTGCAAGAATGCACCCTAGTGGAGAAGAAATTAAACTTATCAAACTGTATATTATAATCAACATTATAGGTTATTAATTATTTTTTAGTAAACTCAATAAAATCAAGGAATCTGTTCATTATATGCTATATTCAATGTATTTGTTGGAGAGTCAGCCACTGCAAAATAATACTGTGACCTGTTCAGAATATTAAAAAGGAGAAGCTTTCTTTATCACAAAAGCAGGAGCTGATAAAGAGATCGATAAAGAGCGAGGTGAAACACGACTGTGATTGGTTGTAAAACAAAATTCATTGAAACGTGATTGGTCATTGACTCTCATTTGGGGCATATAATTTTCACCTTGTTTAGTATGTATGAATGAATGAATGGTGTGTCTTATCTTAAATGTTTTTTTTTTGTCTTGGAGGTTGGCTTGTCATTAAGCTGATCATTCATCCAAGGAGGCACTCTATGCTCTTGTGTGGTCAAAAGAATATGCGTGTCATCCAAAGTTACAAATCTTGTCCCGACGGGTCGTGTTCCTGTAAGGCCCGGTGCTGTGGGGCATATAAAAGTGTGTCTACTTAAAGGGGAAAGATTCAAACTAAGTTAGAGGGAGAGGATGTTTATCGTTTTGAGAGAATTTGGGTTGACAAGAATTCCTATAATGTGTAATAGCACTTGATTCCAGAGTTGAGCATACGTATAATTTTTCCTGCACCTCATTCTTGTTTTTATAAGTTATAAAATTGTCTGCTTCCTCAACTCTGTAAACTATTCATTCTCTGACGGGATTAGTCCCATCATCAGCAGAAGGAGCAGGAGATACAGGGTGCTCTAAAATTCCCCTTACAAACTTTTAGGACTTGTAGAGGGGACTGAGTTGATAATATTTAGAACTGGAAACCATGTCCGGAAACTTACCGTTTCCGTGATACAGCCGTTTGAAAACAAGCATTGCCTGAACGCACGTGTCTCAACAAGTAATAGCTTCGCGATTCGTCTAAATTGAAAATTTCCCAATCGAGTATTCCAAGACTTGGTGTTTTTTTTAATGTCGAAAATTTTTCGAAATTTCGAAAACTGTAAAACCTGCTTGTGGAGGATGTATCCGGAATTATTAATTTTTTTTTTTTGTTTCTTTGGTTATTAATGCGTTGAATTTTAAAACAAGTGATGCACTGTGTCACGTCTCATAATAAATTACTTGTAAAAGTGGTCGCGTTAAAAACATGTTTTCAAACGGCTCTGGCACGGAAATGCTAAGTTTCCGGACATGGTTTCCAATTCTAAATATTATCAAATCAGTCCCCTCTACAGGTCCTAGAAGTTTGTAGGGTGAATTTTAGAGCACCTGTATGTATTTATCTGCTGACTCTGAATGCAATACATGTGATCTGGTACAGAGGATTGGACACTTCTTCAGCATGTCCCTCATTTGTTAACTGTCCATTTCCATTTAATAATATATGTGACCACCTGTTTAGTTTTTTATAACGCTAATCAATAAAAATACATTGTGGCATTAATTCAGGCTGTATTTACACTTTATTGTTGTGAAGATATATCTATTCACAGCATTGGTCTTAAAAAAAGTTGAGAAACACTTTTCAGTGTTACTGCAAGACTTCCATGTGAAGATTCTCATCTTTTGTTTTAGGTAAGGAGATTAGCAGCCTATTTTAAAGATATAATAAAACGTTGTAGCACTCACTTCATCATTAGACAGATAACACTGACAACAAAAAATAAACTTTTTTTTTTGTCTCAGAAAGAAAATATGTGATTCTGATAGTATTTTCTCTCCTGAATTCAAATATGATATCGGGTTTTCTCCATCACGCAAGGTTTGAAGAAGATTATCCGGGAACCAAGCATTTCTGACTGGTTTTTGGATAACTTTAAATCACGTATGAGATCGTTAAGATCTTCTGGAGTCAATAAATATGGTTCAGATCAACAGCTTAGTTCAAAAGTTGTATCACCAAAATCTGTTTCTTCTTCTTCCTTACTTCCATCAGAATCTGAGCTCTCTTCATCTAATGTCACATGTTCTGGAGGCTTTGGTATGGCAATTCTTCGCAGTGTGGAACTGGTCTCATTGCAGATTGCAAGTCAGGGTGCACCACTGTATGTTTTGATTTTGACGTAATCCCTTTAATGTTTGTTAAACAGAAAATAATGATTTAAATCCATCAATTGAAATTGAAATAAAAAAACTGTGGGTGATGGAGAAATTCCGAATACATATTTGAAAAGACGATAAAAAACTGCATTAAGTACAACTATTGATACTCATGAGACAAAAATCATGTTGACCAGTGTTATTTTATAAAATATAATGTGAGACAACTGTTCCTAATTACACCGTGAATGTGAGGAGACTAATGTAATGATACAACAGGACATCAAAATGGTGACAATCACAACAGGAAGCGATTGGACACGCACACTGACCGAGTTCACTGCATGAAAATACTTCCATTACGCACTATTATACGTATCGGCATGGATCATGTATGCTACTCTTAAAATACAAAAAAATAAGTATTAAATTAGCTTCCCATAACCATAATGGAGCTCACAGTTATTTGGTTTACTCCATTTATCTTTCTGTTCGACTCGCTTTGTTCAAAACATTTTTGAAAGAATTTTATTCTCAAATACTCGTCATTTTTTGTTCCTTGCCCTCTCTTGAAGTAAGAGATCGTATTGCGCATCTGTATAATGTAGGGGAACCTAATAAATGGATTACAATTCCGCCAATGCAGAGGAAAAGCCAGAAATGTCATAAAAGAACCAGATGGCATTGGCCAAAAAAAAAATATATATGTATAGGGGAGAAAAGCAGTTTTTTTTTTTTAATTTCTACTTTAACATTTTGGGAGAATTTGGGGTGACAAGCATGCGTTTCCAGAGTTCAGCCTATGTTTCAATTTTTTTTAAATTTCATATTATTTCTGATTTCAATATGTAATGGTTTTACAAAAGTCTGAAAAATGAAACATTATTGTACCATAACAACGGACGCAAATTTCGCCAACATAATATGGAAAAATCATAATCAAACTCGATTAATATTTTTACAAGTAAGCAGCAAGCGTAATCAATAGAGAAATTATGTGAACAGTAGATAATACGTTGGTATTTTCAGTACTTACTTAATCCATTCGCTTCAGGTTTAAATACTGAATGCATTTCCTCAGAAACCTGATTTAAGTCACCATAAATTATTGTCTATTTTCAGACATTCAAAACAAGCAAAATATAACGGTACTTGAGATCACAATAAGGGCGAAGGCTAAAACACATTCCTATACTATTCATAATGTTAACAAGATATTACCCTGCCAAGGGATGTACGAAATATTGCAAAATATGTAATAGCAGAGTTAAGCGAGTGTACCTCGTCTTCTGAGTTGAAGGTCATTTAACTGCCGGCGAGCCTACCTCGTCTTCTGAGGCGAATGGGTTAAATATAAGGATAAATAAAAATAAATTATTTCATGTTTCAAAAATGAATTTTAATTGTGGTAAAGTTGAATTTCATGTTGTTCGTTCGTAGTGCTGGTTGAATTGACCTTGTTTTGTTTTATTGTTACAGGTAAGAAAACAAAGATTGAATACACATCTATGACTGTAAGTTATGCAATTATTAATATTTTTGTCATTTAGTATATTACGATGCGAGGTTGGGAAGTGGTTTTTACAGAATCGAGGAAAAATGTTTAAAACCGAGCTATAGCGAGGTTTTTAATTTTCGAGATTCTGTAAAACACTTCACAAACGTGCGTTGTACATTATTTTTTGCGCGATGGTGTGTTTCAAAATAATGATTAATAGTAAAATAATATCTTTGTTGGAAATATTTGCGTTCATTATAAACAATTGGATTTTGGAAATAAACAGGATGAAATTCCTACAAATTAAGTTTAAGAAGAAGAAGAGGAATTTTAATTCATTAATTGAAATTTAAATAGAAAACTGTGGGTGATGGAGAAATTCCGAATACATATTTGAAAACACGTTAAAAAAACTGCATTAAGTACAACTATTGGTACTCATGAGACAAAAATCATGTTGGGCAATGTAATGAGAGACCCTGAATATATCCAGGGTCAGTAGATACAAACCTATGTCCTGCTTCTTCTGCTGCTGATGGGACTAGTCCCGAAAGGCCTGCAGATAATTAATAATTTAAGGAGTTGAGGAGACAGGCCTATAAAGTAACACTTTTATAATTTTAAAACTAAACAGATATCAACATCCAAAATCATCTGAAAATAGGTCATGGTGTCGGAAGGTCACCGGACTAAATAAACCGAAAATCACAATGGCTCGGTTAACTGAGTCAGAACAGGTGTTTCAGCTAAACCTGTATGGAGAGAGTATTTTATTATTATTTTTTTAAATGTTTGGGATTGTCACTTAAGGCAGTTTTTGTAGTTGGTTTCCATCCCCCGTGAAGAGCAGAAACACCTGATATACCTGCTTGTAATATTAATGAACAAAGCGCCCTCTCCCCTTCATGTTGTTTCAGAGGGCGGCGACAGGATGGTGTCCGTCACACCCTTCTCGTTAACGGAGAAGGGCCTAAGTACATATCCACGTGTCACAAGGCTGTTGAACTTTTCTACGCAAGCAAAGCCATCTTTTTACAATTTATTTTCACTTGTTTGTCCGTTTATAAAAGGTTTGAAATAACTTGTTCTTCCGAGAATTATGCAATAAGGTTATTCTTTCTTCGTATGTCCAGACAAGTATTACAAATTGCCTGAATTCGTTATTTATGCAAAAAAGTTAAATTTTAAAACTCCATGGCATGATCGATAAAGTCCATTCCTTTTGCTCCCATGGCTAGTAGTCGATTCCCGGCGGGATAACAAATTATAGGCCTATTTATTTTTTGTATAATTAGCCTGGTGGGGTTAAGGCTATGTGGCCTTCTGTTCCACTCACCGATAAAAACATAGCTACGTTACAATATAATACAACAATTACAATACAGTATTAAAATTATAATATACATTCTAAAATTAGAAATGAGCATATTAGAGAGTATATAAAATTACAACCACTTCTTCGACAAATAGAAGAACACAGGAACAATTGGATAGAACATCTGCAAAGAATGGTAGAGGATAGGATACAAAAGATGGCATTGATGTATAATCCTGAAGGACGAAGATCGGTAGGAAGACCAAGAAAGCGCTGGGCTGAACAGATGTGAGATCAGAACAGGCAAATACCTAATCCGTGAAGAATGATGATGATGGTTTTGATGATATAAGTTTATATACGTTATAGGTCTGTCTGTCTTCACCGAGGGCCATTGAAAATAGACGTGTTACTTTCTATTGATGATGGGACTAGTCCCGAAAGGCCTACAGTTGATTAATATTTTTTAAGTTGAGGAAACGTACCTACAAGGTACATAATTTATAATTTTATATTATAATTTTGACTAGCAATTCAAAGGAGTTTTACTATATGTTTATTAATGGTAAAATCACATTAATTGTAATATTAGCTACTGAAATGAAATCCAAAAAAGTTAGTCTTATTTCAATATGTCTACATGACACAAAGAGTAGAGTGTGGGTAGGCAAACAGTTTTCAGATAATGTTTAAATTCAACAATGGGTTAAAGCAAGGTGATAATTTTCCATACTATTCAATTTTGTACTAGAGCATGCCATCAAATCTTTAGAGCATAAAGAAGGCGTACAATTCAATGACATTAGTAAGCTGTTATTTGCTGATAATGTATTATTAGACGAAAGCGAGGAGACATTAAAGGAAGGCCAAAACGCACATTCTATTGAGCAACATTAAGAAATTGGGGCTGGAGCTAATTAACAATAAAACTAAATGTATGGTCACGTGTGAAAATGCAATACGTAATGCAAATGTACAGTTAATGACAAATGAGGGCAATTTTGAAGAAGTGCCTAAGTTCAAATACCTAGGAACAGTAATTACAAACAGGAATGAGGCGGACAAAGAAATTAAACATAAGGTTAATTCTGGAAATGCATGCTATTACTCAATACAGGGACTTTCGTCATCCCAACTTCTTTCAATAAACGTTAATGTTTGTCGCAGTGCTGTGTGAAGAAAAGTTCTATGGGTTGGATTAGAACACACACAGATACTCGACATGTTGACCATATGCCATCCTTATGTTGACTGGACATTTGTCCACCTCTGTAAATGGGTTAAATGTGGATGTGAAACCAGGAGCTGACTGGTAGGCGTCAGGGTTTCTTAGGCTTATAGTAGTAGTAGTAGTAGTAGTAGTAATTGTTGTTCTGGTCACTCCACTGGGAAGCATAGAGTCTTGATAAAAGCTCGCCAACGAACTTTGTTGTTTGCAAGTGCATTAATTTCATTCCAACTCATCCCTGCCTGTTCAGCTTCGTCCCTGATAGTACATGTATTGTCCTAGGTTTTCCTCTTCGCCTTCTCATCCTTGGGGGTTTCAATCAAATGTCATTTTTGTGATGTTATCATTCTCTCTCTTTAACACATGACCGACCCTTTCCATTTTCTAAATTCAATTTCTTTATAGATTTCATTTTGATTCATTTTTCTCCAAAGTTATTTGTTATTTAGGCTTATAGCGCCATGAAATTATTTAAAAATAAAACATAACTGAGTTTTAATCTTGTTGAAATAAATAGTATACACTAAATGCATCCAGTAACGTTGATTAATTAGCATTCTCATTGTTAAGACGGAATTTCCCCTGCTATTTAATCACAGCTTTAAAATAACAGCGTTCTCATAATTATTGCTATTTATAATTGCAAGTATCTTTCCCACTAACGTCCGCTTGGATAATTTACATACAAGTGGCTAATTTTCACAGATTGTGACGCAACTGATGCATGCTTCATACAGTAAAGAATTTAACTAACTCTATGGCTTATTGAACAAAAATAGTATTATATTGCTTCCATTAGTATTAGGCCTACTTGGGTTGACCTTAAAATTACATGTAAGTGCACTTTCTTATGTATATTTTTGCCCAAACAAAACTGTATTTTATAAACGTTATATAGGCTACGTTTCACATTAGAACAGTATTGAATGTCATCCACGGCGGACTAATGGTTTTGTTCCTTGCCTCTGATCCCCAGGATCACGGATTGAAACCCGGCCGTGGTCGATGGAAAAATACAAGAAGCGATTCCTCCAGAAAGGACTCTAAGCCGTGGGCCATGAGTCTGAACATGTTCAGGCTCGTAAAAGAATATTAAGCCTGAGTAAAAATATATCTAAACAAAAATTTACCGATCTCCATCATCCTAGTAATATCTTAGTTGCCTACTACAACTTGGTCTATACCCTGTTCGCTCTTAAAGTGATCCTCGTCAAAACAAAACCATGTGACCTGCTCGCTTTTCATTGGTTTTGGACACCGACGTACGTTGTAGAAGCAATATCCTTCCGCCATTCATGCCACAGTTACTGTCACTTTTGAGAGGGAGATAACACAGCAACAGAAGACTCGACACTTTCCGTCATTTTGTTTCATGAGAATCGACGGAAGCATGACTCAAATACATCACCCATATGTAATAAACTATTTTAAGTTGTAATTATTGATTAGGTATATTTTAGTATATTTTGTATGTTTTGAATATTATTATTATCATTCACGAAGAATTACAAGTATATTCAGAGCACATATTTTTAGTTTAATGAAGGGAACTACTTTTTCGTGTACTTATTGCTTCTACAACGTACGTCGGTGTCCATAACCAATGAAAAGCGAGCAGGTCACGTGGTTTTGTTTTGACGAGGATCGCTTTAAGAGCGAACAGGGTTTAGTAACTCCTAACAAAGGAGAGGCTGGATTTTGTTACGCCATTGTAGGTACTTACAGATATTTAGTCTTAAATAATTTACTTTGAATTGGCAATAGGGCTACTTATATTGCATTTTAACATATTACAATTCTGAGAAGTGTGGCTGGTTGCAAACTTCTAGATAAGAGAAGAAGTGAAGATATTAGAAATGAGCTAAATATCTTAGATAGAATAAAATAATCTAGAAAAAAATGGAAAGAACATGTTCAAAGAATGGAAGATGATCGCATTCCCAAAATTATACTTAAATACAAACCAAAAGGACGCAGGAATGTTGGTAGACCGAAGAAGAGATGGATCCAACTTTTGAATGAGAATCTATGAGACCGGAACAAGCCACATGGGCTTAATCCGTGATTGTTGATAATGATGATGAAATATTAAAATACATAACGATATGTCAGTCCTCGCCCACCACTGTGCGCTCGAGGTAGCGTGCTGCATTGTCACGCAGCGGGCCCGGTTCGACTCCTGGTCGGGACAGGTTCCTGGGTGAGGTTTTCTTGGGGTTATTAAATGACCCAGACAGCCGGCGGTAGTATTGCTGCTGAAAGAGTTAACCGTGCCGGATAAGCCGATGGTGATAAGCCAGAAATAAAGTACCTTGGTTGAAAGAGTGACGATCTTTCACCGTAAAAGTACATACGTCAAGAAACGCGGACATGGGTTCTATTGGGGTAAAATTTTCCGGAGGTAAAATAGTCCCCCATTCGGTTCTCCGGCGGGTAGACTACTTCAGGGAATCCATGCTAAAGACAGGTGAATTGAGAAGACTACATAACAGTGAGCTAGTTGATGTCTATAGGATACCAAATGTTATAAGAACAGCTAAATCTCGTAGACTGCCATGGGTAGGTCATGTGGCACGAATGGGGAATGAAAGGAGGGGCATGGAAACTTCTTTAACCTTCTTATAGGAAAACACAGAGGGAAAACGCGGCAGTTGGTAGAGCCCAAGAATGAGATATGAGCAGAACATTAGCCAAGATTTAAGGGAAGTGGATTATACAGGGGATGATTTGGAAACATTAGCTCAGCTTATATCCGCGCGGTCCATGAACCTTTCGGGTTCGATAGTGCCAGTGAGTTAGTTAGTTAGTTAGTTGTTTTTCCTCAATTCCTCACGCAGTAAGTACAAATATCAGGAAGCTTGTGGCCCCATCATGTTCCCCGACAATCATCCTGCCATCATTCTCATTATCATCATCATCATCCTTCACCGGTGTGGGGAAAGCAACGGGGAGCTACCACACCTGTAGTTCCACAGTAAAGCTGGCAAGGGCAACCGCATGATAATGCTATATGATTGGCAGTGAAAGCCCTGCTGCACCCCTTTGCCCTCGGCAGAATTAGTATTGATGCATGGATGGATATCAGATCAGCAGCGTGTCTCAACTAATATGAATTTCTCTTTAAAAATACTTTTTTTCTTTCAGAAATACCTTTCAGTTGCGGATGACTGATATATCCGCTACTTATTTTAATATTTCTTTAAAAATTTACTACCTAAACTCAACTGTTATTTTTTAAAATGATTAAAAACTCAACTGTTATTTACAATGAATTTTTAAAGTATTTATGTTTACATTATTATAGCATACGATGCATTGCTTAATTTGTTCTCATTTTATTAGCCAACCCGGGTACCCGCCTGTGGCCTAGCGAATAACATTTATGTCCCAGACGATCCCCTTTTGGGACAATTTTTCCTGAGTTAAAAAAGCTGCTAACTTAAAGCTGCTAACTTAAACTTTAGCAGTTTAATTCCCGGTATATCAATTTAATGTTAATGTAGTTTTTAATTGAAAATTTTCATTTTCATTGTAAAAAACATTAGTAAAGCTATTGTTTTCGGGAGTTTCTTCACATGTAAGACAAATGTCAGGAAACTTTAAGGCCCAAATTGTCTCAGAACACTGTTTGTACATCAAATCATCTACAGTGTGAATTTGGATTACTTAAAACTAATACTTGCACACGAAATTAATATTATTATCAATATATTGAAAATAAAATAAACACTGAACACACTTAAATTATGAAATAATCAATATTTGTAATTCAATTGAAATTCGCGGTTGCAACAAAAAGCACAGCCATCTGGTTAAATAATAAACCAATTACCTTATACCGTCATCTGTTAGAATCGTATGAAACTCACAGATAATTATAACTCTTTGTTAAATAATAAACAAATAATTTGCAATAAAATAATGCGACTATAAATTTACTTATAAACAACCGTAGGTCTCAAGTTGGATCAAACAGCACACAGTGTGCAACATTTTATTAAAATCAGTTCAGTAGTTTAGGATTCCATCGCGGACAAACAACGTGACACGTAATTTTTATATAATAAGATAATCGAGATCGCGAGATTTCAAAGATACATATTCTTACAGTTATTTCTTCACATGTAAGACAAATGTCAGGAAACTTTAAGGCCCAAATTGTCTCACAACACTGTTTGTACATCAAATCATCTACAGTGTGAATGTGGTAGTGAATGGTGTATTAAATGTTCTTGTTCTTGTCTCGGAGTTGAATTGTTCACTCTTCTGGAAAGGTCCTACATGTCTTTGTGCGGTTAAAAAAATATATGCGTAATGAGAGTTTAAAATCCCCTCTCGACAATTCGTGTCTTTTTAAGCCTGAGTAGTGTGGGCATGAAGAAGTTTCTAAATAAAGAGGGAGATTAAACTAGGGCAAAAAAAAATTATGCAAGACAGGGGATCATTTTCGCGTAAGTGTAAATATCATTTTATATATGAAGCCCTATATTCAAATTTATGTCCACCGCTGTGGTCTCGAGGTAGCGAGCTGCCTTGTCACGCAGCGGACCCGGGTTCGATCCCGGTCGGGGCAGTTTTTCTGGGTGAGGTTTTTATCAAGTTTTTCCTCACCTGTAAGACAAATGCCAGGAAAACATTAAGGCGCAAACGTTCCCCGAAATCATATGGCCATCACCATCATCATCCTTCACCGGTGTGGAAAGCAACGGGTAGCTACCACGCCTACAATTCCCTAGTAAAGCTACAAGCATAGCATGCAAATGCTATGATTGCAGTGAAGGACGTGCCTTCGGGCAGAATTGCTATGGTTGGGTATTCAAATTTATTGGTATTTAAATGACCCCGAGAGCTATGCCGGCGGTAGTACTGCTGCCGAAAGGGTTACCATGCCGGACAGGTCGAAAACGATATGCCAGATGAAAAAAGTATACCTAGTTCGAAAGAGTGACGATATTTTCTTCTCTTTAAAAGCAACAGTCCATGTTTTACAACACATAGAACTGGAAGAATATCATTTTATGTATTTATATTTTAACTTATTTTATAAAAGTAAAATAACAAACGAGTCCCTATAATGTGTAATAGCATGCGTTTCCAGAATTGAACCTCATCATCATCACTCCAGGGATTAGTCAATTGCCCGTTCCGACTTCATAATGCATCAGCCCAACGTCTTCTACGTTTTCCAACATCACGTCTTCTTCTTGCTTGATAATTTCTTGCTAACAATGGATATCTCTCCTTACTCATTCCATCCATGTGATCAATCCATTTCTGTCTGTAATTCGTGACTTTATCCAATAAAGGCTGTACTTTCAATTCTTCTCTTATATCCTCATTTCTTATTCTTCTTTTTTCTTTAATTCTCTTTCTAATTCTTCTTCTCTTGTATTTATTCCCCTTACGTTCCAATTTCCTAATTTCAAAATGTCCTTTATTCTAAATCGTATCCTTTTATCTTGCTTGGGTCGGTTCCTTTTATGACAATCCGGCTGATTTCCATGAAGCTTCTCAGAAGATAAATGTCTCCTGGAAGCGTTACGAGCGCTTCGCAGGACAAGGATGGTGGAAGGGCTGCTTCCTCTGAGCCTCCAAACATGCTCCTCTGGGTATCCACCCCCCAAGAGAGGGCTGCTTCTTCCGCTCTTCAAACCCTACAAGTTTAGCTGTGCTATTCCTTGTCGCCCTGTTGACCGTTGAAGACTTGACGAAGATGTGGCCGCCCAATATGGATACAGACGCCATCCTTCGTTGTGAGCTATACTTAGTTCTCCTCGCCTCTTACCCACCAGCAAGATTAACCTAAGTCAATCTTCCCCAGTAGAGTCGTCTGGTTCATCGGGTACTAAGCCCCCCTACCACGTCAAGGTGATAGCTCCTGGGAGGGGGGGGAGAATTGAACCTATGTTCAGTTTTCTATTCCTGTTTCTAGTTATTGTTCTTGAATACGTATTTGGATTCAACCACTTCTTCAATTTTTTTTTTGATTTGTCATTAACAGTCCATTTCCATTATATTTTTACATGTTTCCATGTTTTGTGTTATTTAATTTACTTTCAGCTCCAATTTCTGTATTACTAGCTAATACCTGGCGTGCGCTGCTACGCCTAAACAGTTGAACATTAATGTGCTTTATGTTTAGTTGAATAAGTGAAAGGAAAAATAATTATAAATCTATATTTTTAGATACCCGTGCTGATTGCCCGGGAATGTACTTATCCCGATCTTCTTGACATAAATGAGCTGAAATACGAAAATTAATGTCTTTATGTTTAGTTAAATAAGTGGGAGGAAAAATGTATGTCGTAATTATTTTCAGATACCCGGTGCTGTTCACCGGCGTTGTCCGGGAATCTTCTCATCCCGATCTTCTTGCTATAAATGAGCTGAAAGACGAAAATTAATATGCTTCTTATGATTAGTTAAATAAGTAAAATGAAAATAATTATAAATGTATATCGTAATTATTTTAAGATTCCTCGTGTTTGATTACCTGGTCTTGCCTGGGAATCCACTTATCTCGATCTTCTTGACATAAATGAGCTAAAAGACAAAATTCGTTATTGTGAGTTATCCATAAAAGAATACGCACCATGCGCTGCTATGCTTGCACAGGAATCTACGTACTTGTCTCGATCTTCTTGGCATCATTGAAAGACAAAAATGGCTATTGTGAGTTATCCGTAAAATATATGATGTCTGACTTTTTTTGTAGAGTTTATCGAGATTCAATTCTGTGTAAATTAATTTTGTATATTTGTTGTGGTTTCGGCAGAGTAAGTCATTTAAGCGTAATTTTTTTCACGTTTTTCATTACAAAGGGTGGTTTTAAGAGTGTAGGAGTTGAGTATCACAACTCTCTTATAGCCTATGTTCATCCCGGGAATCTCCTAAACATTATGCAAAAAAAACCCATCACAATCGGATCAACGGTATGGCCGCGCATAAAGTACGAACAAACAAACATACAAACAAACTTTTTTATATATTAGATTAGAATTTGCCTTTAGTATCTTCTCGCTATGGGTTAATACACTATTAGCTTGTACAAACAATTAGTAATGCCATTTAATTCTACGCCTTCTTTATTTTCTAAATATTTTATGGCACAGTGCAGTACAAAATAGATTAGTAGAGAAAATAGCTCATATATCTGCTTTAATCCATTGTGAATTTCAAATATAATAATTTAGGGAATTCATTATAAAAAAATTATACCTTCCCTCTTAGCTGCAGCGATTCCTAAACTAATTAAATTCTTTTTGTTTGCAATCTGCTGCATTTCCAGGACCACGACGAGGACGTGAGGGATAGGCTCCTGTTTTCTCTTAATATATTTTAATGCATTCATTACAGTATGTCTTTCACTTCATGCATTCTTAACGTAATGAAAGAAATAAACAGGTATTTGGTCCCGTTAATGTTTATATGTAAAATATACTTTTACATAAAACATTTCACCAAAAGCAAGTAACACTTGTAAATTTTGTAATTCTTATCTAACTTCATACAAATATTCTCAGCACAAAAATTAAAAAAAAATTTACTTGCTAATTGGTCCTATTACCTAAATAAATTTACGTGATAACTAATTGTCTAATGGTTTGACATTTATCGTGATTTCTAGAATATTTTTCGATCTATTGGCCGCAGTTTTCTATTTTTTTAAAAATGGAACTCGTTATATGCTATATGAATAAAACTCCTGGCGCTTTATTATCATAAATCGCCCATAATATCATCGGGGTAATTTAACTCTGCCTTCCGGGTGCCCCAAACCAAGAAATGGATTACAATTGCGTCAATGCCAGGGAAGAAAGCCAGAAATAGTTTTAAATAACTGCGCCTTGGGTAATAAGAGTTTAAGGCGCCTCCTTTTTTTTTTTTTTTTTTTTTTTTTTAATCTGCATGATATGTCTGCAGAATTGTCAACCCTCCTTGACGCCACCTTTGAACCTTTGCTCATTTCCGGTAGAGGTTGAGTTGAACCTAGGGCCCAATTTCCTCCAGAAGTTTTAGAACTGTTTAAAATCTCAGTTCCATCGTAATTGGAACCCGCGATCTTTCAGTTATTAACGTAATGCCTTAACGAAGAACGCTATGCTGTGCCCCACCTACATTAGAAATATTTATAAATAAATTAGAACATGTTATAATTGAGTCTCCGCGCGGAAATATATTTGGTCTTTAAAAAGTAAATTAACATTTCCATTTCATTGAATTGATTAATATTAATATTATTTAATACGCAGTATTACTGTTCAAGACTCAAACACATGTCCGAACACAGTTTCCGGTCTGTTTAATTATAATTCCATGGTATGGAGTTTGGTCCGGCGTTCGTTACAGTTCCGTAACATAGATGGTGGTGGTGCTGTCGCTAATAGGTAAACCAGAATATTTAGTGATGGATTATGAAAAATAAAATAATTAATTGTTATTTATCTAATAGTTAATGACGCTTATGTATCTTGTATACAGGGAATGAGTTAAAAGCTGAATTAAATACCACAGTAATTCGCAGTTGAAAATATTTCAGCAATATTGCAATAGTAGAATCTGTTTCCACATGTTATAGGTTATACCTAACTAAATGGCATTCTTAGTTGCCACCTGTATACAAATCTTGTACATTAATTTTTGAACTCGATCTAATGGTGCTACACCTTAGATCGACATAAGAGTAAACACGTAATACAGAGTCCTGTAACATAGATGGCACTGCTATCGCTAATATCTAAACCAGAGTATTTAGTGATGAATTATGAGAAATAAAAATAATTGTTATTTATCTAATAGTTAATGACATTTATGTATCTTGTATACAGGAATGAGTTAAAAGCTTGAATTTAAATACCACAGTAATTATATATCGCAATAGTAGAATCTGTTCCCACATGTCATGTTATACCTAACTAAATGACATGTTTCGTTGCCACCTTTGTACGAATCTTATAAATTAATTTTTGAACTCGATCTAATGGTCCCCCACATTAGATCGGCATATGAGTAGAGCTAGGAATTTTAGGTGCAAAATTTTGGTGAAAAAGTGCAAAAAAAGATGCTTTAATTTAGCAGAAAAATGTGCATTTTTTAAAATAGAAGGTGCAAATTTCCCATGTGAATTCTCATTAAAGAGTACCAAAACCTATTACATCAAGTAACTCACGACACAAAATTCAGGCATGCTATCATATATTAAAACGTCTGAGTAAGACAAGTCGCACAACATTATGTTATTGAAATCACAAGCCCAGAAAACTGTTAAAGCAGATATTGTTCAACAACTCAAATGTTTAGAACATATCTAAAAAGTTCAATATCTCAACTGTCTATGAGTGGTTTCGTCTAATGTAAAATATACTGGTTTTCACCTTCTACTTGACTGATCTGTTTTAATTTGTCTTTAATACAGAGGTTGAAGGTATGATTTTCATCTGGGACAGACTTCCCAGTATATTTCTCCAAATATGCTTTCATAATAGGGTTGTTAAGTTTGGAAAGAGGAATACCACATGCCACATATGTCTTTGCTGTATCATAAAAAAATATTTTTATTTATTAAACTTGAAGAAGGCAATAAACTGTTGTCGCAATACACATTTACTGCTTTGTAGTTCCTTATTTTCGTGTTTTGCACTACCTATATGCTGCGTAACATGATTGTGTTGTGTTTTTCATCAATTGTTATTAAAATATCACAAAGAGTGCACCTCATAACAGATCTGTCACTCTGAATTCCATCTGCACTAAAATGTTTTAAATCATGTAGTTTGTAGTTCACATTCGGTTTGGCATACTGTATATGGTCACTCAGGAAAATAGCAGACTGCACAAGTCAAATATTATTTTGAACTGATACATTTTCTGTTTGTGCACTCAACAATCTCCCTTGCTTAAATAATAGTTTTCACATAACTGTGGTGCAACAAGGTGGGAACTAAGTAAAAGGAATAGCCTAACGGAACTGCACTAAAGTGGAAGTAATGTGATGTGTGGACTGATACCACGCATCGTTACCAACCCTTGAAAGCGTATTTTTTAGAGGAATTAAACCCAATGGGTACAACTTGAAAGCGTATTTGAAGAAATGATAAAAAAAAACACACACATTATTTTGGGAATACAGTGCAGCTAGGAGACAAAAAATGTTAAAAAAGTGCTAGCATTGAAAACAAAGGTGCACCTAAAACACATTTACGGGCATTTATTTAATGTTTTCTTTGCAAGACAAGTTAATATGAGCATTGTAGTAACAAAATAAAATTAAGGTGCAGCACCTAAAATTCCTAGCTCTACATATGAGTAAATACATAATACAGAGTTCTGTAACAGAGATGATAGTGCTATCGCTAATAGGTAACCAGAGTATTTAGTCATGGATTATGAAAAAATAAAATAAATTAATTAATTGTTATTTATCTAATCGTTAATTACGCTTATGTATCTTGTATACAGGGAATGAGTTAAATGCTTGAATTAAATACCACAGTAATTCATAGTTGAAAATATTTCATCAATATCGCAATAGTAGAATCTGTTCCCACATGTTATAAGTTAAACCTAACTAAATGGCATTTTCGGTTGCTACCTGTGTACAAATCTTGTAACTTAATTTTTGAACTAGATCTAATGGTCCGACACCTTTTTGGGTTGCCACCTGTGTACAAATCTTGTAAATTAATTTTTGAACTCGATCTAATGGCCCGACACCTTTTTGGGTTGCCACCTGTGTACAAATCTTGTAACTTAATTTTTGAACTACATCTAATGGTCCGACACCTTTTTGGGTTGCCACCTGGTGTACAAATCTGTACAAATCTTGTAAATTAATTTTTGAACTACGATCTAATGGTCCGACACCTTTTTGGTTTGCCACCTGTGTACAAATCTTGTAAATTAATTTTTGAACTAGATCTAATGGTCCGACAACTTTTTGGGTTGCACACTGGTTGTAAAAATCTTGTAAATTAATTTTTGAACTCCATCTAATGGTCCGACACCTTTTTTGGGTTGCCACCTGTGTACAAATCTTGTAAATTAGTTTTTGAACTAGATCTAATGGTCCGACACCTTTTTGGGTTGCCAGTTGTGTACCAATCTTGTAAATTAATTTTTGAACTCGATCTAATGGCCCGACCACCTTTTTGGGTTGCCACCTGTGTACAAATCTTGTAAACTTAATTTTTGAACTAGATCTAATGGTCCGACACCTTTTTGGGTTGCCACCTGGTGTACAAATCTGTACAAATCTTGTAAATTAATTTTTGAACTACGATCTAATGGTCCGACACCTTTTTGATTGCCACCTGTGTACAAATCTTGTAAATTAATTTTTGAACTAGATCTAATGGTCCGACACCTTTTTGGGTTGCCACCTGGTGTACAAATCTTATAAATTAATTTTTGAACGTCGATCTAATGGTCCGACACCTTTTTGGGTTGCCACCTGTGTACAAATCTTGTAAATTAATTTTTGAACTCGATCTAATGGTCCGACACCTTTTTGGGTTGCCACCTGTGTACAAATCTTGTAAATTAATTTTGGAACTCGATCTAATGGCCCGACACCTTTTTGGGTTGCCACCTGTGTACAAATCTTGTAAATTAATTTTTGAACTAGATCTAATGGTCCGACACCTTTTTGGGTTGCCACCTGGTGTACAAATCTGTACCAAATTTGTAAATTAAATTTTTGAACTCGATCTAATATTCCGACGCCTTTTTGGGTTGCCACCTGTGATACATATCTTGTACATTAATTTTTGAAATAGATCTAATGTTCCGACCCCTTTTTGGGTTGCCACCAGGGTACAAATCTTGTAAATTAATTTTTGAACTCCATCTAATGGTCCGACACCTTTTTGGGTTGCCACCTGTGTACAAATCTTGTAAATTAATTTTGAACTAGATCTAATGGTCCGACACCTTTTTGGGTTGCCACCTGTGTACAAATCTTGTAAATTAATTTTTGAACTCGATCTAATGGTCCCGACACCTTTTTGGGTTGCCACCTGTGTACAAATCTTGTAACTTAATTTTTGAACTCGATCTAATGGTCCCGACACCTTTTTGGGTTGCCACCTGGTGTACAAATCTGTACAAATCTGTAATTTTTTGAACTCGAAACTAATGGTCCGACACCTTTTTGGGTTGCCACCTGTGTTCCAAATCTTGTACAAATCTGTAAATAATTTTTGAACTCGAACTAATGGTCGACACCTTTTTGGGTTGCCACCTGTGTACAAATCTTGTAAATTAATTTTTTTGAACTCGATCTAATGGTCCGACCACTTTTTGGGTTGCCACCTGGTGTACCAATTTTGTAAATTAATTTTTGAACTCGATCTAATGGTCCGACACCTTTTTGGTTGCCACCTGTCTACAAATCTTGTAAATTAATTTTTGAACTCGATCTAATGGCCCGACCCCTTTTGGGTTGCCACCTGTGTACAAATCTTGTAAATTAATTTTTGAACTAGATCTAATGGTCCGACACTTTTTGGGTTGCCACCTGGTGTACAAATCTGTACAAATCTTGTAAATTAATTTTTGACACCGATCTAATGGTCCGACTCCTTTTGGGTTGCCACCTGTGTACAAATTTTTGTACATTAAGTTGCCACCTGGGTGTACAAAATCTGTACAAACTCTTGTAAATTAATTTTTGAACTCGATCTAATGGTCCGACACCTTTTTGGGTTGCCACCTGTGTCCAAATCTTGTCAATTAATTTTTGAACTAGATCTAATGGTTTCCGACACCTTTTTGGGGTTGCCACCAGGTGTACAAATCTTGTAAATTAATTTTTAAACTCGATCTAATGGTCCCCACCTTAGTCGACATAAGAGTAAAATACGTGATACAGAGTTCTGTACCATAGATGGTAGTGCTATCGTTAATAGCTAAACAAGAGTATTTAGGTCGCCACCTGCTCATTTTATATTCAACATACAAGTTAATTTTTTAACTCAATTTACTGGTCCTACACCTTAAATCGATATACCAATAAATACATCATACCGAGTTCTGTAACATAGATGGTAGTGCTATCGTTAATAGCTAAACCAGAGTATTTAGGTCGCCACCTGCTCATTTTATATTCAACATACAAGTTAATTTTTTAACTCAATTTAAAGGTCCTACCCCTTAAATCGATATACCAATAAATACATCATACCGAGTTCTGTAACATAGATGTTAGTGCTATCGGTAATAGCTAAAACCGAGTATTTAGGTCGCCACCTGCTCATTTTATATTCAACATACAAGTTAATTTTTTAACTCAATTTAATGGTCCTACACCTTAATCGATATACCAATAAATACATCATACCGAGTTCTGTAACATAGATGGTAGTGCTTATCGTTAATAGCTAAACCAGAGTATTTAGGACGCCACCTGCTCATTTTATATTCAACATACAAGTTAATTTTTTAACTCAATTTAATGGTCCTACACCTTTTAATCGCATTATACCAATAAATACATCATACCGAGTTCTGTAACATAGATGGTAGTGCTATCGTTAATAGCTTAAACCAGAGTATTTAGGTCGCCACCTGCTCATTTTATATTCAACATACAAGTTAATTTTTTAACTCAATTAAAGGTCCTTACACCTTTAAATCGATTATACCAATAAATACATCATACCGAGTTCTGTAAACATAGATGGGAGTGCTATCGTTAATAGCTAAACCAGAGTATTTAGGTCGCCACCTGCTCCATTTTATATTCAACCAATACAAGTTTTAATTTTTTAACTCACTTTAATGGTCCTACCCCTTAAATCGACATTGGAGTAAATACATTTCTGAGTTCTGTAACGATAGATGGTAGTGCTATCGTTATAGCTAAACCAGAGTATTTAGGTCGCCACCTGCTCATTTTATATTCAACATACAAGTTAATTTTTTAACTCAATTTAAAGGTCCTACACCTTAAATCGATATACCAATAAATACATCATACCGAGTTCTGTAACATAGATGGGAGTGCTATCGTTAATAATAGCTAAACCAGAGTATTTAGGACGCCACCTGCTCATTTTATATTCAACATACAAGTTAATTTTTATACTCAATTTAATGGTCCTACACCTTAAATCGACATTAGAGTACATACATTACTGAGTTCTGTAACATAGATGGTGAGTGCTATCGTTAATTAGTAGCTACACCAGAGTATTTAGGTCGCCACCTGCTTCATTTTATATTCAACATACAAGTTAATTTTTAACTCAATTTAATGGTCCTACACCTTAAATCGATATATCAATAAATACATCATATACCGAGTTCTGTACCATAGATGGTCTTGGTTATCTTTAATAGCTAAACCAGAGTATTTGGGTCGCCACTTTGCACTTTTATATTCAACATGACAAGTTAATTTTTTAACTCAATTTAATGGTCCTACACCTTAAATCGATATTAGAGTAAATTCATATACTGAGTTTCTGTTAACATAGATGTGTAGTGCTATCGTTAATAGCGTAAACCAGAGTATTTAGGTCGCCACCTTGCTCATTTTATATTCAACATACAAGTTCATTTTTTAACTCAATTTAATGGTCCTACACCTTAAATCGATATACCAATAAATACATCGTACCGAGTTCTGTAACATCGATGGTAGTGCTATCGTTAATAGCTTAAACCAGAGTATTTAGGTCGCCACCTGCTCATCATTTTATCTTCAACATACAATTTAATTTTTTAACTCAATTTAATGGTCCTACACCCTTAAATCGACATTAGAGTAAATACATACTGAGTTCTGTAACATAGATGGTAGTGCTATCGTTAATAGCTAAACCAGAGTATTTAGGTCGCCACCTGCTCATTTTATATTCAACATCCAAGTTAATTTTTTAACTCAATTTAATGGTCCTACACCCTTAAATCGATATTATAGCCAATAAATACATCATGACCGAGTTCTGTAACATAGATGTTAGTGCTATCGTTAATAGCTAAACCAGAGTATTTAGGGTCGCCACCTGCTCATTTTATATTCAACCTTACAAGTTAATTTTTTAACTCAATTTAATGGTCCTACACCCTTAAATCGATATGCTAATAGATTAATACCTCTCATACCGAGTTCTGTAACATAGATGGTAGTGCTTATCATTAATAGCTAAACCAGAGTATTTAGGTCGCCACCTGCTCTGTTTTATATTCAACATACAAGTTAATTTTTTTACTCAATTTACTGGTCCTACACCTTAAATCGATTATACCAATAAAATACATCATACCGAGGTTCTGTAACATCGATGGCAGTGCTTTCATTAATAGCTAAACCAGAGTATTTAGGTCGCCATCTGCTCATTTTATATTCAACATACAATAATTTTTTTAACTCAATTTAATGGGTCCTACACCTTAAATTCGACATTGGAGTAAATACATACTGAGTTCTGTAAAATAGATGGTTAGAGCTATCGTTAATAGCTAAACCAGAGTATTTAGGTCGCCACCTGCTCATTTTATATTCAATATCCAAGTTAATTTTTTAACTCAATTTAATGGTCCTACACCTTATAATCGACCATTAGAGTAAATACATACTGAGTTCTGTTACATAGATGGCAGTGCTATCGTTAATAGCTAAACCAGAGTATTTATGTCGCCACCTGGCTCATTTTATATTCAACATACAAGTTAATTTTTTAACTCAATTTAATGGTCCTACAACTTAAATCGACATTAGAGTAAATACATACTGAGTTCTGTTAACATAGATGGTAGTTGCTATCGTTAATAGCTAAACCAGAGGACTATTTAGGTCGCCACCTGCTCATTTTATATTCAACATACAAGTTATTTTTTTAACTCAATTTAATGGTCCTACACCTTAAATCGACATTAGAGTAAATACATACTGAGTTCTGTAACATAGATGGTCAGTGCTATCGTTAATAGCTAAACCAGAGTATTTAGGTCGCCACCTTCTCATTTTATATTTCAACATACAAGTTAATTTTTTAACTCAATTTAATGGTCCTACACCTTAAATCGACATTAGAGTAAAATACATACTGAGTTCTGTAACATAGATGGTAGTGCTATCGTTAATAGCTAAACCAGAGTATTTAGGTCGCCACCTGCTCATTTTATATTCAACATACAAGTTAATTTTTTAACTCAATTTAATGGTCCTACACCTTAAATCGACATTAGAGTAAATACATACTGAGTTCTGTAACATAGATGGTAGAGCTATCGTTAATAGCTAAACCAGAGTATTTAGGTCGCCACCTGCTCATTTTATATTCAACATACAAGTTAATTTTTTAACTCAATTTAATGGTCCTACACCTTAAATCGACAATAGAGTAAATACATACTGAGTTCTGTAACATAGATGGTAGTGCTATCGTTAATAGCTAAACCAGAGTATTTAGGTCGCCACCTGCTCATTTTATATTCAACATACAAGTTAATTTTTTAACTCAATTTAATGGTCCTACACCTTAAATCGACATTAGAGTAAATACATACTGAGTTCTGTAACATAGATGGTAGTGCTATCGTTAATAGCTAAACCAGAGTATTTAGGTCGCCACCTGCTCATTTTATATTCAACATACAAGTTATTTTTTAACTCAATTTAATGGTCCTACACCTTAAATCGACATTAGAGTAAATACATACTGAGTTCTGTAACATAGATGGTAGAGCTATTGTTAATAGCTAAACCAGAGTATTTAGGACGCCACCTGCTCATTTATATTCAACATACAAGTTAATTTTTAACTCAATTTAATGGTCCTACACCTTAAATCGACAATAGAGTAAATACATACTGAGTTCTGTAACATAGATGGTAGTGCTATCGTTAATAGCTAAACCAGAGTATTAGGTCGCCACCTGCTCATTTATATTCAACATACAAGTTAATTTTTTAACTCAATTTAATGGTCCTACACCTTAAATCGACATTAGAGTAAATACATACTGAGTTCTGTAACATAGATGGTAGTGCTATCGTAATAGCTAAACCAGAGTATTTAGATCGCCACCTGCTCATTTTATATTCAACATACAAGTTAATTTTTTAACTCAATTTAATGGTCCTACACCTTAAATCGACAATAGAGTAAATACATACTGAGTTCTGTAACATAGATGGTAGTGCTATCGTTAATAGCTAAACCAGAGTATTTAGGTCGCCACCTGCTCATTTTATATTCAACATACAAGTTAATTTTTAACTCAATTTAATGGTCCTGCACCTTAAATCGCTACCAATAAATATATCATACCGAGTTCTGTAACATAGATGGTAGTGCTATCGTTAATAGCTAAACCAGAGTATTTAGGTCGCCACCTGCTCATTTTATATTCAACATACAAGTTAATTTTTTAACTCAATTTAATGGTCCTACACCTTAAATCGACATTAGAGTAAATACATACCGAGTTCTGTAACATAGATGGTAGTGCTATCGTTAATAGCTAAACCAGAGTATTTAGGTCGCCACCTGCTCATTTTATATTCAACATACAAGTTAATTTTTTAACTCAATTTAATGGTCCTACACCTTAAATCGATATACCAATAAATACATCATACCGAGTTCTGTAACATAGATGGTAGTGCTATCGTTAATAGCTAAACCAGAGTATTTAGGTCGCCACCTGCTCATTATATATTCAACATACAAGTTAATTTTTAACTCAATTAATGGTCCTGCACCTAAATCGCTACCAATAATATATCATACCGAGTTCTGTAACATAGATGGTAGAGCAATCGTTAATAGCTAAACCAGAGTATTTAGGTCGCCACCTGCTCATTATATATTCTAGATGGTAGTGCTATCGCTGATGGCTAAACCAGAATATTTAATGTTGGATTAAAAAAATAAAATAATTGTTATTTATCTAATAGTTAATGACGCTTATGTATCTTGTATACAGGGAATGAGTTAAAAGCTTGAATTAAATACCACAGTAAGTAATAGTTGAAAATATTTTATCAATATTGCAATAGTAGAATCTGTTCCCACATGTTACAAGTTATACATAATTAATTGGCATTTTCGACGCCGCCTGTGCATCATATGCTGTACACACTACTTAATTTTTTAACTTAATTTAATGGTCTTACACCTTAAATCGACATACGAGTAAATACATAATTTACTCGTACGATGTTGTAAATTGAATCGGGTTTTTTTTAGAATAAGCAATATATTCATCATTATTTATTTATATACAGGGTGCCAAATCGCATTTTATAATATACTATAGAAAATATTTGTTTGGTGTTGGGCCTAAAATCGGTTATTTGAAAAAAACATAATATCCATATTTTTAAATTTTACGGTAGACAGTAGAAACTTAATTGTAGAAAACTGTTAAAGGAAAGTTATTTTTTTCCTGACAGGTTGCCACATATTCATTATATTTGTATATTGTACTACATACAATTTTTGCAGTTGATTTATTGGTGATATGCCTTAAATAGATACCATCATCATCATCATCGATATCATGACAGCTGCCGCCGTCTTCCGGAAACCAAACGCCATTCCTCTCTGTCCATCCATTGATCTTCCTTCATTCCTCTGATATTCATAGCTGCTTGTACCCCTTCTATCCAAGTTTTCTTCGGTCTTCCTCTCTTCCTCCTTTCCATTGAGCTTTAATAGATATAATAACATAATACTACTGGGATGTTATAAATTGAATTGGTTATTTGGGAAAGCGATATATCCATATTTTTAAATTTTACATTAGACAGTAGAAAATGAATAATAGAAAGATTTGCTAAAAACGTAAGAAAAGCCCATGAGGAGTCATGGGATAAATTCATAAGTACAGTAGAACGTGATATATATGAAAGACATGAAATACTGTAGGTTTTAAATTAGTAAACATCTAAATTGAACGATACTACCAGATTGAAGATAATCCCAGAACAAGAATGGATACTACATAATGAGAAACTTTGGAAAAGGGAGGGAATTAAAGAAAAAGAGAGCAACGAGGGAGCAAGTGGAAAATATTGATGTAATAGACATGAATTAATTATAAGTATCTCTGAAAACTGCTAAGAACAGGAAAGCAATGAGATTACATAATATGGAGTTAATAAAATATAGTGGAATAGTGTGTAAACTACGCATACTGCACTTAATTAATAGATGTTCTAGGAGATTCCAACTACCTG
>JASPKZ010004287.1:0-29656 GCA_030220185.1 Diploptera punctata | reverse complement strand
AATCTAGAAAAGATGGAGTGGCACTATATAATAACTCTTGGAAATTCGCTTTATACTAATAGCAGTACTTAGCAAATCAATTGTTTCAAGTCGGGTCTGCAGGTAATGATTGTGCTGTGCAGACTTGAATAATTTATATCCTGGCAACAAAGCTATCCCTGACTTTCATCGTTTGAAATGAAAATTTATATAGTTTTATGGTTCTTAAAACTTCACAAGCACTCCAGTGATCTTTCACGGTTGCGTTCTGGTATTCGGTTGTGTTTTGTACACATCATTGCTACTATAGAGTAATTTTATATTAATATTTCAGACATTAACTTTTGACTTGCTAGCATTTTGTAAGGTACAATGGTTTTACTTATTCAATATGTTTAATAAAACATTGTTAAAGGATTAGTTGGACTGATATAAATGACATAATTTTGTGTCAATTAATAACAGTTCATAAAATAGAGATCCGGTGGATTATTGATTATTATCAGGGAGCGGATCTTTTTTATTTAGGAATATTCCACAATACAGTGTTTCTCCTACAACTCAAAGTGATTTATCGCCAGAGGTTCCTGTCTAAAGCATCTTCTTCCCTCAAATCTCTAGCTTCCATACTTCTCTTCACGCCATCCATCCATCCATCCATCGTTCTCTAGGTCTGCCTTCCACTTCTTCCATTAGCTTTCCAATTTTAAAGATATTCTTTGGTATTCTCTCTTCTTCCATTCTTATGAGGTTGTCCATACCATTTCAAACGTTTTCTTCTATTTTTCCTAATATTTTTTTTCAATGCATAATTTTCCTTATTGTGCTGTTTTTGACCTTATCCCTTCTTGGAATTCTTGTCGATCGCCTCCAAAAATCCATTTCTACTGCTAATAGCTTGTTGGCTTGTTTTCTACTTACTGTCATGGTTTCGGACCCATATAATAAAATACTTTGTAACATAACTTGAAATATAGTTTTCTTCGTTCTGTATATTATATTTCTATTCCAAAGCACTGAGTGGATTTTCAGGTTCTAAAGGTTAAATTTACAACATAGTATAGTGATACAATTAATTTTATAAGTCTTTATATTCAATCAACTGAATTATTTTTATAATATAACCTACAAAAAGTTTCT
Source organism: Diploptera punctata (assembly GCA_030220185.1). NCBI lineage: Eukaryota > Metazoa > Arthropoda > Insecta > Blattodea > Blaberidae > Diploptera > Diploptera punctata. Next base: position 28,537 of record JASPKZ010004287.1, on the reverse strand, counting down.
CAATAATTTTTGTGTGGGATCTATAATAGTAAATTTTATTACACATCTTAGTTTTAAATTAAAAATAATATTGTTCTTGACTTAGGCTTTCACGGCCGGAGTTACTATGATGATCTTGTAGAAGATTTCCGGGCTGTTGGCCGTTGTCTTGAGGCTTGTAGTTCCCGAACGTTTCGCCAGAGACTGCGTCCGGCATCCTCAAGGGTTGTCTTGTCATGTTGTTATAACATATTTCACAAGTTCTTGTTCCTTACTGATAGACTAGTATTATAGTCCTACCCTTAGCATATTTTAATTTATTAGAATGCTTCAGGTCTACAGGGGCCGGATGGAAAGTGATAGAGGGCCGTAGTTTGGACATCTCTAGACTAGACTAAGTGTTGGAAGAGAAGAGCGATCCCTTTATGACTCCCAGTCCCCTTGTCCTCAGTAATTCAGGATCGTGGCCCATTCTGTGCCCTGGCAACCCGTCTCCCTTACGCCCAGGTGGAATCATCAGCAAAAGGTGCGTCTGTTTTAACTGACCCTGAATGCAATATCCTTCTTTGCATTTAGGATCACTGAAAACAGACGTACCTTCTGCTTTAGATGAGACTAGTCCTGTAAGGCCGTGAATTAACATTTTAAAAGTTGAGGAAATTTTATAACTGAAATAGCTAATTCCCGGCGTGAGCTGCTACGCCTAAATAGATGAAATGTGTTTTTATGTTTAGTTGAATAAGTAAAAAGAAAAAAGAATTATGAATTAACATCGTAATTATTTTTAGATACCCCGTGGGTTGCCCGGGAATCTACTTATCCCGATCTTCTTGGCATCAATGAGCTGAAGGACAAAAATTATTATTATGAGTTATTAGTAAAAGATAAACATATGCTGTCGCGGACTCTTTTGTAGAATTTTTTGAGACATTGAATTACTGTACATTAATTTGGTGTATTGTTATGGTTTAGGAAGCTTAAGCCATTTAAGTGTCCAAACAAAGCGACGAAAAGCCCCTTTCACTATAAAGGGTGATTTTTAAGGGTGATGGGGTTGAGTATTACAACTTTCTGTATCCTAAAACCCATACTTTTTAAGTTCATAATTGTTTTTTTATACCGTTGAGGTTATAACAATGTTAAATTATAATTTTTTTTACCTTGTATACTACCGTCTTCCTCAACTATAATAATATAATAATAATAATAATAATAATAATAATAATAATAATTAATAATAATAATAATAATAATAATAATAATAATAATAATAATAATAATAATAATAATAATAATAATAATAATAATAATAATAATAATAATAATAATAATAATAATAATAATAATAATAATAACAATAATAATAATAATAACAATAATAATAATAATAATAATATTAAGTTATTATTATTATTATTATATTATTATTATTATTATAGTTGAGGAAGACGATAGTATACAAAGTAAACAGATATATAATTTAACAACCTAAAACCTTCCCGGGAAACTCATGAACATTTTGCAAAAAGCCCCATCTCAATCGGATGAACGATATAGGAGCGCATGGAATTCGAACAAACAAACTGTGCTTTTATAGTATATCAGTATTAGATATTATAATTTAAATTGTGACTAATACCTCAACGGAGTTTTACCAAGAATCATATTAATGTCTACAATACATCTAATGTGAATTAGTGAAATGGAATGGATGGTTTCGCGAACCATATATTGCAATATCGAATTCCCTTTCGCCTGCCTCAGTGTCTCTTGGAGGAAACAATGTTCGGATCGTACCCAAAGGAAAATAGTTTTGAGTAGCTGTGGAGGAGTTGAAATAGCTCTCCGGGGAACTGGTTATAAACGTGTGACCGTATTGTGTTGCATAAACAAGGAAAACACCCCGAGATTCAAATTTAATTCTAATTGAATTCTAAATCCTCCCACACATCCTTCACGCTTGTTAACTTTGCATTTTAGTTTTGCTAACAGAAGTATATTCTCCATCAGTTGTTCTTGTTTAATAGATTATGGTGTATTAATAACACAGATACGATTACATTAATTAGAATCTCAAACATTACGATGGATTTTTTCTGAAGAAAAATATACCATATTATAGTTAGCATGTCCACCGCTGTGGTCTCGAGGTAGCGTGCTGCCTTGTCATGCAGCGGGCCCGGGTTCGATCCCCGGTCGGGGCAGTTTTTTTGGGTGAGGTTTTTATCGAGGTTTTTCCTCACCTGTAAGACAAATGTCAGGAAAACTTTAAGGCCCAAACGGTGCCCGAAACCATATGGCCATCATCATCATCCTTATCATTATCATCATCATCATCTTTCACCGATGTGGAAAGCAACGGGAAGCTACCACACCTACAATTCCCTAGTAAAGCTGCAAGCATAGCATGAAAACGCTAAGATTGCAGTGAAGGACCTTCCTTCGGGGAGAATTACTATGGATGGATAGTTAGTATCAGTACAAACGGTTTATTTCCAAATTTACTTATTATCTACTATGTGAGATGATATTTTTAAGAAATATAGCAAGATATACTCTGCTGGATAAGAAAAGGAATGAAGATATAAGAAAGGACCTAACATTTTTAAACTTACAGACCGAATAATTAAATATAGGAACGACTGGAAAGAACAAATTGATAGAATGCCAGAAGGAAGATTTTCAAAATTATTGCTAAATTATAAACCGCACGGAAGGAGAAATTTTGGACGCCCACACAGAAGATGGTCTGAACAATTTTAACAATTCTAGCTTTGATGAAACCGGAACGAGCCAACAGGCTTAATCCCTGGAGGATGATGATGATGAATCTATGTATTTGGAGGGAAAAAACTAATAAGTTAGCAACGGTCTTTTCTTCTTCAGAAAATTCAACATATTTGCAGTTGCGGGGGTTCGTCTACGCGTAGTTTACGTCGTAAATAATCCACACAGATTTCGTATAGTATTTCACAATCACTTTATTTAATTCTACAAACTTTCTATAACAGTTTCCTCACAATTTGCACTCACAATCTCGATTTAAAGTTTATCTGCTTCACATATTTTACAATTTCTGATTAGTACACTCGCTCTCTTCACATTTCGCTTATCGCTGCCAAAACACAACTGACTGCCTTCCTGCCTCGGCGGGGAGGAACTTCCTAGGCTTATGGTCAGGACACTTCCAAACACTGAAGTTTACAGTTACCGATCTTTCCCGAAAGGGGAGTAGAGAGCTCGTAGAGATCTCTGGAATGAAAGCCTAGACATTTCGATAGTCTGCGCGGGCCTTTCCACTCGCGAATCAACGACTCACAAATCTATTCCTACGAATGTGAGATCAATGTCTTGACTTCGCCCGCGAAATTCAAACGCCATTATTAAGACGCGTCACAATATTTTGATATGAAGGTTATCATAACATTACTCAAGTTTCTAAAGAAGACATTTACGATTAGCATAATTGGTTACGTCATTTTTATTTCTTCTTTAAGTAGACTATTGTCTATCAGACCGGCATATATATATAGGTCTAAAAACGAATGTATGTCTGTCTGTCTGTTTGTCCTTTATGCATTACTGCAAGATTCATCCGATTGTCATGGGGTTTTCTTGCAAAATGTTCAGGAGTTTCCTGGGAGGGTTTTAGGCTATAAGAGAGCTGTAATAAATACTCAACTCCTTCGCCCTTAAAATCACCATTTGTAGTGAAAAATGTATTTTTCTTCCGAACTTTTTGGACGCTTAATTGACTTACGCTGCCTAAACCATAACATATACACAAATTAATGTACAGTGACTTGAATACCTAAAAAAATTCTATAAAAAAGTTCGCGACAGCATATGTCTATCTTTTCCGGATAACTCACAGTAGCCATTTTTTGTCTTTCAGCTCATTGATGCTAAGAGGATCGGGATAGGCTGTCTAGATTCCCGGGCAACGGCGGGTATTCTTTTACGGATAACTCCGAATAACCAATTTTGTCTTTCAGCTCATTTTTGCCAAGAAGATCGGGATAAGTAGATTCCCAGGCAAGACCGGGTAATCAGCACGGGATATCTAAAAATAATTATGATATAAATTTATGATAATTTTTCTTTTACTTATTCAAACTAAACATACTCGTAGAAACACATTTAAATTATTTAGGCGTAGCAGCACACGCCGGGTATTAGCTGTTTAAGTTATAAAAGAAAAACTAATATTAAGAAATTGACAATGGGCTTTGTATCTTTTATGAATTGTTCATATTTTGTTAAACATTAAGCCTTGGCGACAAGGATAGACTTAAGTCTAAAAAAATAGGAAATAAGAAATAATCTACAAGATCACGTGACCTTATAGATGAGTAACACTTCAGATTGGTTATTGAATGGAGACTATCAATTCTTCTTTAACATTGTTCTGTTCTTTTGTGTTAGTTCTTTTGTCTTCTGGAAGGGGCCAAATGTTTCATTGTTTATTTCTAAAGGCGATGAAGACAAGGAGTGATCATTTTTTTTTTCTGAATAAAATTTTAATTTACATCGCTTCATTCTATTGAATGAAAGACAAGGAATATTTGTGTGCTTTTGTCATCATCATCATCATCATCATAGTATATTCACGAATTTAGGCCATTTGTTGACCTGTTTCGGCCTCAAGAGAAACACCATCCAGAAGTCTTTTGAGTGGACGTCCTGGTCTTCTTCTTCCTGCAGGTTGATATCTTAACATTTGTTTGGGTATTCTGTGATCTTCCATTCGATGAACATGTTGCATCCATCTTGACTTATAATCAGAAATTTTGTTTTCTAAAGATTCCATGTGTAATTCTTCTAAGATGTCTTCATTTTTTTTATGATCTAGTAGTGTGTATCCTGCAGTCCTCCGAAGGTATCTCATTTCAGCAGATCTAAGTCTCTGTATATCCTTCTGTTTCAACGTCCATATTTCGCTACCATACAAAAGAGTTGGAAGAGCCAGTGTTTTATACACTTTCAGTCTTGAATGCTTTTGGACTAACTGTGGCTTGAAGATAGAATTTATTAACCCTAAAATTCTTAAAAATTTAGCTTTTGTATGTATTACAAATTACTGGGAATATTGTTTGTTCAAATTTTTTGTGTCAGCATTTGTAATTTATAAAATATTGATTAGTCATTAAATTAATAAAAATAGTTCTGAGAAATGTAACTAACATAATTCATGGGACTCGGCGATTGTTATGTTCACATCTGAATCTCACTTGTCAGGTTCAAATCCGACTGAAGTCAAATCCTGAGCCTTTCTTTAATAAGATTTTTTGCGCGATAGTGCGTTTTGTCGTACTTACAGCAATGACGACCATTATTGAAGTTTCAACTTCCTACATTTCGGGGTTGCCAACCTAAATAACTATACTGTAATATTACATTTATACCCACGTGCGGGAAGTAAAACCACTGCCCTCTATGTATACTACGCACAATGTATATACAGAAAATATCCAACAGATAGTGTTAATATACATTATACGAACCAAAACACTGCATTTTAAATGAACTGAACTTTATTTGAAACAATTTAAAACAATAAATACGTACTTGCGGCCATGTTATTAATAATTGTTCTCAAAGCCTCCTGTTGTTTCAACTAATAAACATTGTCCACACTGTTAACGTTAGTCAATTGTTTATAATGAACGCAAATATTTCCAACAAATGTGTTATTTAACTGTTATTTATTATTTTGAAAACATAATTGCGCAAGAAATAATGTACACCGTACGTTTGTGAAGTGTTTTACAGAATCTCGGAAATTAAAAACATTGCTATCGCTCGGTTTTCAAACATTTTTCCTCGATTCTGTAAAAACCACTTACAAACCTTGCATCGTAATATACTATTGCTTCCCATATATTAAATTTAGGCACTTAAAATCGTCAAACGAAATGTTATCTAAAATTTCATTGCCACTGTTCATTTCAGTATTAAACATCATATCATTATTGTATAAGAAATAAGCAGTTTGCACAATGTACAGCCTTTGACAAAAGTGATGGCTTTGAAGAGCGATTCACACTAGTAAGTTGTTACGTGTGCTGTTTCCTTTGAGGTCAAATCCAGTGGCTTAAATCTTTCTTCATGCAGTATTCGTATCGTTCGTTTCAGTAGAGTAGTCGGTAAGATGCTCTATTGCGATGATGCAGGCCCAGATTCGACCCTGGTCAGGATTTTTTTAATATCGTCGTTAATTTTCCTAATGCCTACACGTTATACCACGGCTGTGGTCTAGTGGAGGGAGCTTTTGTTGCCCATGCATGAATCGCTTGTTCGATCCCGCTGTCATGCTTATTTTTTTCTCTCTCTCTCGTCCTTATTTGAATTAATTTTCTTTGTTATATTTGTTTTGCTTTGTTTTATTTACAGCATTTAACGCACTACTTATTTACGCCACATTATTTTTCCATTGCACGACTCATAATGAAATAGAACGGATTTTAGTTTCTCAAATAGTTGCATATTTGTGAACCAAATAGCTGACCTCTGGTCATGCCAGTGGCTTCGTTCTAGGACTTTGAAAATTATCTGTGCGCCATCAATTACACCAAAGGCAGTACATGAATACAAAAAAGTCTACATGGACTACTGAGATAGGAAGTTTCAGATGCGCTGTAATTAACAATTACTTACTTGCTCACTGGCACTATCGAACCCGTAGGTTCATGGCCGCACGGACATAAGCTCTCCATACATCCATATCCTGAGCCAATGCTTTCCAATCATTCCCTGTATAATCTACTTCCCTCAAATCATAATTAACAATTAATACATTTAATTATTAATCAAAATAATATTAAAATTAACACATTTTCATTTGTTTAAAATTGTATAACCGTAAATTTAATTATCATTATTTTTGTTTTGTTTTTTATATAGGCCCCTACATTAGACAGGGACAGTGTACCAACAATTTAATTTATCTTGCTAGAATACATTTTATTATTAGCTTTAATCTTAACTATCATTAACTGGTTGTATTATAGATCATAATATAATAGATATTATCTTATTGGTCGAATCTTCATTAGTATTTAATATTAGAGTTAATTATGATTGTTATATTCTGATGTAATATATGTTTGTCCTGGTGAGTGGAAGAGAAGGCCACATGGTCTTAACTAACTCCACCAGGCTAAGTAAATAAATAAATAAAAAATGTTAAAGCGCCTTAGATAAAAATTAAGGCCTCTTGCAGTTTTTTCCGGGGTTTCTCCCGTTTTCCCCTTCCACAAATTTCATTCAACTCTTTCTCCATACACATCTAATACATTAAGATTTAAAGGAAATCAGTGTAAAAATAATAATACATATTCACGAGTATACCCTAAAGAACAAGAATAAAGACCAGAGTAAATCTGCCCATGTTGTCTATAAGAAAATATATATAATGAATTAACCGACCAGGGGTATTATATGGACAATGTTCTGAAATTTGCGGGGCTAATCATAGATTTATGCCAATTGTTATTGAAAGAATTTCAACAAATAAATTTATTAATTGAATTTCTTAAATAAAAATAAAACGTCATGACATCTAATACATTTCGTTTCATTTCATTCATCTGCTCCTGTGATATAGCCGTCAGTCGTGATCGGCCGGCATCCTTGTTATTCACTTTCTGTGCAAGGGGCTTCATGGCATCTCATCCCTTGACCCGGCCTTGAGTCGGACACGGGTTAAAGAGGAGGAAAAGGAGGGGTTAATATTACTTCATTAGTGTGTTTGAAACTGCAGTCTTTTGTTTATGAAAGTGAAGTGACCAATACACTACACAGCAGTTTCCTGGATTGATTTTTTTTAAATTGTCGAGGCTGATACTATGCTGGATTATTATTATTATTTATTATTATTATTATTATTATTATTATTATTATTATTATTATTATTATTATTATTATTATCTTATCATACATTGGAGCAGGAGGAGGAATTCATCATCATCATCAACAAGGATTAAGCCAATGGCCTGTTCCGATCGTATTATAGGTCGAATTGGTCCTTCCATATCTTCAATGGTCTTCCCATCAATCTTCTCCCTTTTGGTTTATAATTATACATTCTTCTTGGTATGCGCTGTTCATTCATTCGTAATACGTGCTGAAAGTAAGCATTTTGATAGTATTTTATTCTTTCACAGAGATTAAATATATTAAGTTCTGTTCTTATATCTTCGTTTTTCTTTTTATCGGTCCTTTGGTATCCTGCTATTGCTCTCAACATCTTCATTTCTGTAGCCTCTATTTGTTTAATATCTGCCTTTGTTAATGTCCAGGTTTCACATCCATAGATAAGAGATGGAACTGCCAATACTTTGTAAAATTTTTGAATCGTTTCTTTCTAGTTTTATTCAATAAAGTACGTTTAATTGTCCCACACAGATAATTGAATCGTTACATTTTAGTGTTTTATCTAAATTTCTGTCATTACCTAAACGACATACCAAATAATTAAAATTCTGAACTTGGTCTATACCTTACATTGTTTATCACTATTTTTGTTCTTATTGTACATTTTCCTTTCAGAGCTAATATTTTTGTTTTAGATGTAGATGTTCTTAAATTGTATTTTAGAGAGATATTATTTAAAGTATAAAGGAATTGTTGTAAAGCATTTTCTGATGCTGTCATTATTACTTGATCGTCTGCAAAAAGCAGAATTGTCAATACACTCTTTATATTAATTTGTTCTTGCCAGTAATTTATGACATGATCCAAGTATAAATTAAATAATACGGGTGATGAGGAATTCATTAGTTTATTTGAAAACTACAATCTTTTGTTTTTGAAAGTGAAATGACCAATACACGTACACAGCAGTTTCCTGGATTGATTTTTTTTATTGTCAAGATAAATACTATCTCCGATTATTATCATTATTATTAATTTATTGAGGAGAGCAGCAAGATGTCAAAATTAGAAAAAATGAGAAATTCTGCCACACAAAAGAAGAAATGAATACTAGAAATTCAATAGTAGAACATAAAAGATACAAGCAATTAAATGGTATGGGCATATAACAACGAATGCAAGAAGAAAGGCTACCCAGAAAAAAAGCATTGGAATGGTGTCCACCTGGAAGAAGAAGGAAAGGAAGACCTCGAAACTCGTGGTGCAAGAAATAAGAATTAGAATGAGAACAAGAGGACTTGAGGACAATGGAGTGGATGGATAGAGACGAGTGGAGAAGAAAAATAAAACTGTAGGCGCAGAAAGATGTGTAAACATTGAAAATCTGTATATAAATAAATAAAATTATTATTGTTATTGTTATGGGCAGGACATGTGGCATGAATGGGGAATGAAATATGTGCATAGAAACCAGAGGGAAAACGCCAATAATGAGGTGGGAGAATAACATTAACTATGATTTGAGGGAAGTAGATTATACAGGGATGATTGGAAAACATTAGCTCAGGATAGGGATGTATGGAGAGCTTATGTCCGCGCGGCCATGAACCTACGGGTTCGATAGTGCCAGTGAGTTAGTTACTGTTACCGTTAATATTGCTATTGTTATGTTGTTATATATTTTATACTTGTTAAGAAAAACGATTCCTATGTTTACAGAAACTAAATATTAAATAAAATTTATAAAACTATAGTTTGTAAACATAGTTTTATTTTGTAAGTGCGGCATATATTTTATTCAGAGAATTTTGGTAAGAAACAAATGGTTAAACTTTGAACCTAGATATTTATTAATATTTCGCAACACATCTTCTTCTTCTTCACTTCACGGGCTAGGCAAATTTCCTGTTCCGCCTCACAGTTGGTCTCTCTATCTTTTCACTGGCCTTCCTACATTCCTTGAACTCGGCTGAACACTGTGAGAGAGATGAGTTTGGAAAAATTTTTACATGGTCGGGTTACCAGCCCAGACGCACAACCACCTTCCTAGTGGATAGGGGATTTATTTCGGATTTCCTTCTCCTACACGGGTTGCTAACCAAAGCTTTGGAGTCCCATCTACCCCTTGTCTTGCAGGTTTCCTCTTCGGCCTTCCTTACCATTGAGAACAATTTTCTTCATCCGCTTCTGAAGCCGTTGATGTATCCCTCGTTGGAGCTAGTTCGCTTTCGTTCTCCTCTTACTAGATAGCAAGCTAGTTCAAAACCAGACTTCCCTATCTAGTCGTCTGGGTCATTAGGTACTGAGCCCCTCCACCACGACAAGGTCTAGCCCGTGGGGGGTCACAATACATATTGTTTGTATTTGTATCAAGGAATAAGTGAAGAAAAGAGTAATCAACTTATTATGCTGTATGTAACGTACAGTGTTGCTACGACAGTCTGGTAGTTTTTTTTTTCATATGATACGGACCCTCCCCTACCAATCCATCTTCATGAAACACTCATGTTATGTGTTAAACGTACACACACAACGTTTTCTCATTTATTTCTTACTAAAATCCTCGAAGTAGAAGATATGTTGCTCTTATATATTTTTTTATTAGGGACATTCCACAATATATTGTTTCTCCTTCAACCCAAAGTGATTTGTCACCAGAGTTCCTGTTTTAAAGCATATTCTTCCCTCAAATACCCAGCTTCCATAGTTCTCCTCCCTCCTTCTATCTAACGTTCTCTATGTCTGCTGCCTCCTCCACTTCTTCCATTAGCTTTCCAATCAAGGATCCTCTTTGGTATTCTATAAAATAATATTTTATTTATAATAACTATTTTACTCATGACCCAAATGGGTGTCAATGACCAATCACATTTCAATGAATTTTGATTTACAACCAATCACAATCGTTTTTCACCTCGATTGTTAATTTAATTTTATCACTTCAAAATCAAGCTTCTCCTTTTTAACACTCTGAATGGGTCAGACCATTATTTTGCAGTGACTGGCTCTTTAAGAAATGCGTTAAACATAACAATTTATATATTAAGATGTGGGGGCACGCCGTAGCGTAGTGGTTAAGGCACTGAGCTACAAGCCGGAGGGTCGAGGGTTCAAGTCCCGTTGGGGTCAGGATTTTTAAACTGACCCAAACCCTCTGGCAGCACTATGGCCCTGAGGTCGACTAAGCCTCTAACGGAAATGAGTACTAGACGCTTGTTCTGGGGGTAAAGGCGGCCGTCACGCAGGGCTGACATCCCGGCTGACATAAAGTGCCGATTGTCTAGAAAAAGTAGGAGCCTTAACCTCCTACTACCCCAAGGGCCTCCGGGCCTGTTGTGGGATCACTTTACTTTATATATTAAGATGTAAGGATTCTAGAATACATATGGCTACCAGATTGTATATATAGTACACGAACGTAACCAGATAGTGTTTGCGGAACATAATATAAAAACATTTGTAGCAATTGATTATACCACAAAAAAAACACTGTTTACACTTTCTTAAACTATTATTTCCCAGGTAATAACATTCCAGAAAAATATAATTCGTCATAGGACATCACAAATTAATTAATAACCTATAATGTTGGTTATAAACAGATTGATGTGTTTCATTTTTTCTCCACTAGGGTACATTCTTACAATATTGCGATCCTTTGGCCATAAATAATATGATTTGGATGCAGTGATATACAAATGAAGAAAATGAAGCGTACCAATCGTTTCTAATTTGTTTTCAAACATCGCCGTTTACATTAAATATACAAATTTTTTAAAATAACTATAGTTTAATAATGTTTAGTGAGTAAACAGCTTAATTTCATTCGTTACATAGTCCTAACAAATGTAACTCTTGATTTCCAAATTCTCAAGATAAATTCACTCCTCACTTTGTGACATCGTGAATTTATCGATAATTTGGAAATCACTCGTGGAATTACTTATGATAAATTTTACAAAATAATATCATAATTCAGAAGGTATGAAGCTGAGAAACTACGGTTATGGAAACTTACCTTCTTGTTTTGTCGAATACTTCTGCCTCTATAAATACTGGAGCCTATATATGATAAAATATAATTATTTTTATATAAATGAAATTATATTGAATTTCACAATACATTTTTGGATATAAATGAAATATTTACCTTTGAAATTATGATATTATACGTATGTATAGGTATTTGTGCACTTAGAATTTATGTACTCATTTATTTATTTAACCTGCAGGAGTTGATGGTTATGTGGCCTTCTCTTTCACTCGATGAGACAAAATAATTATACAGTAAAATATAACAATCATAATAAAAATACATAGACCTATTATGATGAACAAAGATTTGTCCTATATAACAAACTCACTGGCACTATCGAACCCATAAGTTCATGCCGCGCTGACATAAGCTCTCCATAAATCCTATCCTGAGCTAATATTTTCCAATCATCCCCCGTATAATTTACTTCCCTCAAATCATGATTAATGTTATTCTGACCTCATTCTTGGCCTACCTACTGGACGCTTTTCCTCTGGTTTACCAATAGAACCATGCCCTTTTTTTTATTCCCAATTCGTGCCACATATCCTGACCATCGCAGTCTAAGAGTCTTAACTGCTCTTATTACATCCGGTTTTCCATAAAGATCTAGGATATCTAGTTTTATAGAAATAAAATTGAATTTAAAACTTTTCTTTAATTTTTTTATTATTAATTAATATTTGAGTTTAGTTTAAGATAGCAGGGATAAGCTTGTTTATTCTTTATAAATAATAAACTATTGAAATATTGTGAATTTAAAATTCGTACTAGTTCACTCTTATATAGTCTTCTCCATTCGCCTGTCTGTTTATCTCTGATTTGTCCAAAAAAAAAGCAGAAAGAAAAAGCGTTATAAACCGTGGATTTAAGTGCCACAGTAAAATAACCACCCTCTGTTTTGTCCATGTTCAAATATCTTAGATTCATTTCCCGTCACGAGAAATTCCTTTTTTGTTTTGGAGTTTGGATGGAAGATCTGAGGCAGATGATGTTAAATTTGAGGAGATAGGAGAGTTAATATGCAACACACACGACTCGACGGAAGTCTCGTAAAATGGGACGTGAGCCTGATTTCAACAGCTCATGCGCAAACGCTAGCACACACATACAAAAGGATATTGTAATTCTTGTATGTTTATGTAAGTTCACGGAACATATAAATCGGATTTTTTTTAAATATTCAATGCTACCAGATAGTCATTTCTACATTCTGATATTATCTCCTGACATTGGCGTTATTGTGTCCCGCGCCGTCACTGAGTGGTTAAGGCAAGAAGCCTTGGCGCTGCGCTGGTGCGAGTCCCCATGGGGAAGAAAATTTCTCATGGGATTTCGGCCAGTATGGGACCGGTGCCCACCCAGTACCGTGAGGCATTTACGTAGCTACAATAAGTATCGACTCCAGGATGAGCAGACCAGCTATAACGGATGGGAACCCGACATGCTGACCACATGTCACCCCTACACTGGCTAGATGATCATCTACCTTTGTGATTAACACCTGTGGATGTGAGGCCAGCAGCCGGTTGGTAGGTCAAGGGCCTTCTAGATCTGTCGCGCTTGGAGTTTTTTGGCGTTATTGTAACCCACTTCTGGAGATGGGATACATAGAAGGCAGAGTTACGCTGCTCCGACGAGATGATAGGTGATGATGTACCAGGAGAGGACTTAATCCTAATCTTAATCTAATCAGGTGAATATTTAATGATGATAATTATAGCTAGATGATATTCGGGGTCCGTTTGGGCCTTAAAGTTTCTTGACATTTGTCTTACAGGTGAGGAAAAACCCCTAAAAAACCTCACCTAGGAAACTTGTCCCGACCCGAGATCGAACTCGGGCCCGCTGCGTAACAAAGCAGCGCGCTACCTCGAGACCACAGCGGTTGCCAAACCAGAAAATACGATACAATCATGCCTGAAGAAGGTAGAAAGAACCGAAACAGCTTTATGTTGTAATAAATATGAAAATCATATAAAACTGTAAATTTTACTTTTATTTAATTAAATTAATATGAATTTTCATCAAGTAAACGCCAAATTAATTGATTACGGAAAATATTACTTTGCCGAATTGTTAGAATAGGTCCATATAGACTGCGGGCCCAGTGTCCGTATGTGCCTATCTGACCGTTAATACCAAACCTGTTCCACAATAATAGAACGTATAAAATTGACACTTCTTTTTTTACATCCATCTATCTACCTATATGCCTATCTGTCTGTCTGTCAAACTATTAATGCTGCCATTTTAAGGACAATTCCCATGACTTAAGACGTTAAAGAGCATTGGTATTTAAATATTTCCTACATACCCAAATTACTATTTTCAATGTAGAAATGTTACGGTTTTAAGAGAAGGTGTATACTATATGTGCCCTCGCGCCGTGGCCATGTGGTTAAGGCAAGAAATCTTGGCGCAGTGCTACGGAACTTGCGCTGATTCGAGTCCCCATGGGGGAACACATTTTCTCATGACATTTCGACCAGTATGGGACCGGTTCCTACCCAGCATCGTGAGGAATTTGGGTAGCTACAATAAGTATAGGTTCCAGGTTGAGAAAATCATCTATAACGACTGGCGACCCGTTATTTTGACCAGATGTCACTCCTATACTGGCTGGATGTCGTCTCCTTCTGTGATACACTTGTGGATGTGAGATCAGCAGCCGGATAAGCCATGGGATTTATAGACCTGTCGCGCCGTGGAGTTTGTTTTTTTACACCTAAATAAATGATAACGTGTTTTTGCATTTAGTTGAATAAGTAAAAGGAAAAATAAATATACATTTATATCGTTATTATTTTTAGATACCCCGTGCTGATTACCCGGTGTTGCCCGCGGATCTACGCATCCCGATGTACTTGGCATAAATGAGCTGAATGACAAAATTCGTTATTTTGAGTTATCCATAAAAGAATACCCGCCGTGCGCTGCTATGCTTGCCCGGGAATCTACTTATCCCGATCTTCTTGGCATCAATGAAAGACAAAAGTGGTTATTATGAGTTATCCGTAAGAGATAAACATATGTTGTCGCGAACTTTTCTGTAGAGTTTTTTGAGATATTCAATTCTGGCACAGTAATTTTGTGTATTTGTTGTGGTTTAGGCAGCGTAAGTCATTTAAGCTTACATAAAGCGACATTTTTTTCACTACAGAAGGAGATTATTAAGGGTGAAGGGCTTGGGCATTGAAACTCTCTTATAACCTATAACCCCGGGAAAATCCTGAACATTTTGCAAAAAGCCCTATGACAATCGGATGAATGGTATGGCAGTACATGCTTGCCCGGCAATCTACTTATCCCGATCTCTTTGAGCACATGATTGCCCGGGAATCTACTTATCCCGATCTAATTGGCATCAATGAACGACAAAAATGGCTATTGTGTGTTATCCGTAAGAGATAAACGTATGCTGTCGTTGACTTTTTTGTAGAGTTTTTAAGATATTTAATTCTGTGTGTATAACTTGTGTTTTTTTGTTGTGGTTTAGGCAGCATAAGTCATTTAATGGTAAAAAAGGGACTTTTTAACGTTTTTCACTACAAAGGGTGTTTTTAAGGGGTGTAGGAGTTGAGTATCTCAACTCTCTTGTAGCCTATGTTCACCCCGGAAATCTCCTGAACATTTTGCAAAAAAATAAAACATGACAATCGGATCAATGGTATGGCCGCGCATAAAGTACGAACAAACAAACAAACATTTTTTTGTATGTGGAACCACGACAAAAGACAGTCATAAAAACTTAGATGTCTCACTATCGTTATAGGTATATGTTTGCAATCTTGTAGTACTGTAACTGGAATCCTTTCTTTGCATATAAGAATGGAAGGTATTGAGTTATTTATAGATGGAAAATTTATTCCTGATAGTAAGATATGTAACTATATTTGAGTATATGAAAGTACTATATGATGCAGCGGTTAAAGTCGGCAAGGAAGTGGAAAGAAAGAAGAATTTTGCAACACTACTTGGTATGGAGTATCCAATTCTCTACGTATTACCTTTATTGGATTTTCCTGATAAATGGAGCACTGGATTCGGATATCCGCGTTCATTCACTATGAAACGATTCCTATATAATTTAAACATTTTCTGAATACAATTTAAAATATAAAGACTTACACTCCATATATTCAAATTTCATCGTCTAGTTCGGGGTTAGTTCTTTAGTATTTCATTCAGACTGTTGCATGCAGACTTTCCTGAGCCCCGCCACCTGAAATATCTGTTGCGCTATCCCAGTATATTATGGATGAATAGAATGGAATCTGTTACATATACGTTATATGAGGTGTAATTCGTCTTCCGGATCAAGCACACCAGGTTCTTCTCTCATGGCCCATACGCCATATTTGGTTTGGGCCAGTGGCGGCGAGGAGGGTCTACAACCCTCCGTTAGCCTCTTCCGCGCTTTTTTATTCCTCAGGCTCGGAGTCATGAGCCAGCACTCTGGTGGGAGTACGGGGTTAGAAATTAAGACCCGCAAATTATTGAACATGTAAAGTAAATGTTAATACTGCTTCCTATGTTAGACTGTTATCTGAGGAAGGCTAGGGTCGATTTTTGGCTATGCTATTTTTTTTCTGGAAAGGGTTCACTAAACCTTATTATAACTATGTAGCTACTCGATGAGAGAAGTAGCGAAAGGTTAAGAAGACTGATTATGTTTCCTTATTTATTACATATTATCTACTATTATGTCCACCGCTGTGGTCTCGAGGTAGCGTGCTGCCTTGTAACGCAGCGGGCCCGGGTTCGATCCCCGGTCGGGGCAGTTTTTTCTGGGTGAGGTTTTTATCGGGGTTTTTCCTCACCTGTAAGACAAATGTCAGGAAAACTTTAAGGGCCAAACGGTCCCCGAAATCATATGGCTATCATATCATCATCCTTCACCGGTGTGGAAAGCAACGGGAAGCTACCACACCTACGGTTCCCTAGTAAAGCTGCAAGCATAGCATGGAAATGCCATGATTGCAGTGAAGGAACTGCCTTCGGGCAGAATTACTATGGATGGATCTACTATTATAACAATCAGCGATAATAGAGAAGTTGAGATAAGAGTTAGACATACAATTAAATTCATATTAAATTTGCAATGTATCTTATACATCGATTTTATTCATTTAACAATTTTAATATAGTAATGGAAAATACATCAGTAGATATTATTTAAATTTGTGTCAAATTATACAACACGTCATAGGTACACTTAAGGTTATGTATGATTTGTTTTCACTGTATTCCGACACTTTTAATAAAATAGCACCAAACAATTAAAGATCCTAAATTATTCTGACGAATACAAATTACCCTAACTAAGGATCCACCTACAACTCTAATATAAATTCAGATAAAATTAATTTTACACCCAGTTCTCCTCGTAAAAAATTGAGTATCTCGAATATAACGAAATTAATATAGAGGGTGCATTTTAATTACACCGACAAACTGCAGGGACCGATTCCTGAATGGAAATGGAGGAAAAAATGTGCTATGAATAAGTGCCCATAAATGTATCGTTACCACAGAAAATGACACTATCGAATAGCCTTATTCTCTCGGTCTTGAGTCCTGGCCTGCTAGATCACTGGAATTAAACCCCCTGGACTTTTACCTCTTAGGGCATCTGAGAAGCGTTGTGTATGTTGAACCAGTTCCTGATGTGCTTACCCTTCAACAGCGCGTCCACGTCGCCTGTGACACTATTCGGAGAGAGGGCGGAACATGCAAAAGAGTGAGGCAATACATGATACTACTATGAACGCGCGTATTGTATCTCATGGAGGCCACTTGGAACATCTGCTGTGACGTGGATGCGATTATGCTATGTGCTGGGATGATTTGTTGTTGCACGCACATCGATCATTTCCGAACACATGTTTATAGGACTTTATTCCTTCATTTCTAGTCAGTCCCTGAAGTTTGTCGGTGTAATTGCCGTTTAACCTGTATAATTACATAAATCAACAAAATTGGACCATGAATTCGACTTGCTATGGAAAATAATGGAAATACATGGCTACCCCCGCAAAATTAATTTATGTGATAAAAAGTTTGTATGTAAAATCTCAAATTATAATAAATATAGGCACATCAAAGACAGAAGCTATTTTAATAAATAGAGGTGTAAGACAAGGGTGTAGTTTTATCACCTACCCTTTTTAATCTATATATTAATGACATCATCCAAAATTGGAAAATTATTGTTAATATAGATATAAGAATGGACCGTTTTTAAAATATTAAACGTTTTAATATATGCTGACGATGTGGTTATTATTCAAGAAAATGAAAATAATTTGCAGTACTCTTTACAGTTATGCCAAGAATATAATTTCAAAATATCAAAAGAAAAAACAACAAAATAATGGCATTTTTGGGCAACGATCATATAAGATTAAAAATCGTAATAGACAACAAACCTCTGGAACAAGTAACACATTTTAATTATTTGGGTTGTAATTTTACTTATAAACACAAAAACTGAAAGAGACATACATATGAAACTGTCGAAATTCCAAATGATACGCGGAACTATACATACAACATTAAAGTAATAAAACAAGAAGAGATACTAGATTGGAGTTTTATAAAACATTGGCAGTTCCTGCATTAATTTATGGAAGCGAAACTTGGGTAATGATCAAAAAATTGCAAAGTAGAATACAAAGCGCAGAAATGAACTTCCTTAGAAGAACAAAAGGCTGCACAAGATTGGATCGGATAAGGAATGAAGATATAAGAACAGAGTTAAATATATATATCCATTGGATGAGAAAATAAGAGAATATACAGAGAAATGGTTTACACATGTGGAAAGAATGAATGTAACAAGATTACCAAGAGCAGCATTCAACTACAAGCCAAAAGGTTCAAGGAATGTAGGAAGGCCAGTGAAAAGGTGGACAGAACAACTGTGAGGTGGAACAGGCAATTTGCCTAGCCCGTGAAGTGAAGAAGAAGAAGAAGAAGAAGAAGCGAGGAATTCTCTTAGTTTGCGCAGTTCCTATGCGACGGACTTTTCTTATTGCAATTATGAAAATGGCAAATATTTTTACACACTTCAGTTTAATTACTTATGTCACATCCTGTTACTTCAGTTTATATTTAGGTTCTAGTAGTAAAATCCTTTGTAATTAATAGGTTTCTGTTTACTTTGAACTTTTCATTTGATCTCGGTTGTATTTCTAATCAGAAGACCGGAATTGTTTGATACAAGACAGCAGTATTAAGTCTGTTGACGGGATTGTACTTTCCTTGTCTGCTTTGACCCCCTAAACTCTAAAAAAGCCTTTTTGTCTCTTTACTAAAAGAAAGAGCCGTGCATGTTACTTTGTATACGTGACAATGGAGCCCTTTGACGTGTTGTTCTCACATGTAGATTTTGCACTTTCATTAATTATGTAAATTTTTTTACCTACATAACATTACTTAACATATTCCAGACGGCTTTCATTTTCATTTGCATACACAGTGCTTATTGAATAGTACGAGTAGAAAAACAGATATACTGATAGATTACTAGATAAATAAAGTGATCCCACAACAGGCCTCAGGAGGCCCTTGGGGTAGTAGGAGGTTAAGGCTCCCACTTTTTCTAGACAATCGGCACTTTATGTCAGCCGGGTTGTCAGCCCTGCGTGACGTCCGCCTTTACCCCCAGAACAAGCGTCTGGTACTCATTTCCGTTAGAGGCTGAGTCGACCCCAGGGCCATAGTGCCGCCAGAGGGTTTGGGTCAGTTTAAAAATCCTGACCCCAACGGGACTTGAACCCTCGACCCTCCGGCTTGTAGCTCAGTGCCTTAACCACTACGCTACGGCGTGCCCCACTAATAAATAAAGGTATATTATATATTATAATATATCTATATATATATAATGTCCACCGCTGTGGTCTCGAGGTAGCGTGTGCTGCTTTGTCACGCAACGGGCCCGGGTTCGATCCCCGGTCGGGGCAGTTTTTCTAGGTGAGGTTTTTATCGGGGTTTTTCCTCACCTCTAAGACAAATATCAGGAAACTTTAAGGCCCAAACGGTCCCCGAAATCATATGGCCATCATCGTCATCATCACCATCCTTCACCGGTGTGGAAAGCAACGGGAAGCTACCACACCTACAATTCCCTAGTAAAGCTGCAAGCATAGCATGAAAATGCTATGATTGCAGTGAAGGACCTCCCTCGGGCAGAATTACTATGTATGGATATATATATATATACATATATATATCAATAAATATTTATAACATCGATAAAGCGTCACTTGCTATAAAGTAAATATATATACTCTTTAATTTAATACTAGTAAAATTCATATCAAATTCCGTTGAGGTGAAGTCATATGATGAAAGTTAAAAATAAAATTATACCTGTTGGTAGGTGCCGTCGTCCTCAACTTTGTTTAAATATTTTATATAAAATTAACTGGAGCGCTTTCGGAAGTTATTTTCCATCTTCTGCAGGTTGAGTTTCCGCTACTTGTTGTGTACGGTGATGTATACTCCAACTTTTTTATAGCAGGCACTGACTTGTTTTTGACGATCTCGTATAATAGGTTTGACTGGGGTGCGTTCTCATTAACGCAGGTCATCGAATAAACACAATTGAAAACACTCTCACGATAATCTACCGAGAAAACATTCCAGCTAGGATAAATATATTTGAAGACCTCGAAATTATAAAGGAAACAAACAACACCTCACTTCTTAATGAGAACGCACCCCGTTCAAACCCATTATACGAGATCGTCAAAAACAAGTCAGTTACTGCTACAAACAGTTGGAGTATACATCACCGTTCACAACAAGTAGCGGAATTCTCAACCTGCAGAAGATGGAAGATAACTTCCGAAAAGCGTTCCAGTTAATTTTATATACGAGTACAATTATTTTAAACATAGTTGTGGACGATGGCACCTAGCAACAGGTTACAATTTTATGTTTTAGCTTTTCATCATTACTCTTTAATTTGCTTACTTGTTATAGTAGCTAGTACCAGATGGCAGTAAAGGCCGAGTTCTCGCTACATCTCATAATAAAGGAGAATATATATCCATAGTAATTTCTGCCCGAAGGCAGGTCCTTCACTTGCAATCATTGCATTTTCATGCTATGCTTGCAGCTTTACTAGGGGATTGTTGGTGTGGGTAGCTTCCCGTTGCTTTCCACACCGGTGGATGAATGATGTGATGATGACGATGGTGGCCATATGATTTCGGGGACCGTTTGGGCCTTAAAGTTTTCCTGATATTTGTCTTACAGGTGAGGAAAAACCCCGATAAAAACCTCACCCAGGAAAACTGCCCCTACCGGGGATCGAACCCGGGCCCGTTGCGTGACAAAGCAGCACACGCTACCTCGATACCACAGCGGTGACTACATATGTGTGTGTGTATATATATATATTATATATATGTATATATATTATATTTGCCACCGCTGTGGTCTCGAGGTAGCGTGCTGCCTTGTCACGCAGCGGGCCCGGGTTCGATTCCCCGGTCGGGGCATGTTTTTCTGGGTGAGGTTTTTATCGGGGTTTTTCCTCACCTGTAAGACAAATGTCAGGAAAACTTTAAGGCCCAAAACGGTCCCCGAAATCATATGGCCATCATCTTTATCATCATCATCCTTATCATTATCATCATCATCATCATCATCCTTCACCGGTGTGGAAAGCAACGGGAAGCTACCACACCTACACAATTCCCTAGTAAAGCTGCAAGCATAGCATGAAAATGCTATGATTGCAGTGAAAGACCTGCCTTCGGGCAGAATTACTATGGATGGATATATATATATATATATATATATATATATATATACTCTTCTTTAATTTGCTTACTTGTTACAATAACTAGTCACCAGATGGTAGTGAAGACCGAGTTCTCGCTACATCTCGTAATAACGGAGAAAACAAATATATATCCATCCATCCATGGTAATTCTGCCCGAAGGCAGGTCCTTCACTAATATCATAGCATTTTCATGCTATGCTTGCAGCTTTACTAGGGGAGTGTAGGTGTGGTAGCTTCCCGTTGCTTTCCACACCGATGAAGGATGATGATGATAATGTTAAGGATGATGATGATGATGGCCATATGATTTCGGGGACCGTTTGGGCCTTTAAAGTTTTCCTGACATTTGTCTTACAGGTGAGAAAAAAACCCGATAAAAATCTCACCCAGAAAAAACTGCCCCGACCGGGGAACGAATCCGGCCCGCTACGTGACACAGGCAGCACGTCTAGCTGGAGACCACAGCGGTGGATATATATATATATATATATAAGAAAGATACATGTTTGTATTTAATTTTACCCGGTGGTATAATGGATAGTACGCTGGGGTACCTACCCACAGGTCCGGGTTCAAATCCCGTCCAGGCATTTATTTTTTGTTTCATGTATATGTGTTACATTGTATTGTAGATTTTTGCGGATGTAAGAATGATTAAGCAAGTTTTCTTGGGTTTTCCGCGCAATGGATTCAAGGTTGGCCTCTGGCCTCTGATTCCGATGTTTCGACATAATCTCACATGACATTATGAAGGAATGATACATTTCCGGCTTGGCTTGCCCATACACATTCACAGTCAATCAGTATGATTATTTTATCAAGTAAATTAAAAAAAAATCTTTCACAAAATCACGTTTACATTTATTATTGATTGTCTTTTAAAATATACTTTTTTTAATACATTAAATTAAACAATTTTTTACATTCTTGTCTATAAGCCATACTATTCAAAACTTTGGGCGAATAACATAATAATAGTAATAACAATAATTTGATTATCTTGTGTATCAGGGTTAATTAAAATATATGTATATTTGATATACAATTTCTCTCGAAGAATTTATACATACAAATTTTCAATTTTTACACATCTTTCTGTACTTAAAGTTTTGTTTTTCTTCTCCACTCGTCCCTATCCATCCACTCCATGTTCTCCAGTCCTCTTGTTCTCATTCCAGTTCTATTTCTTGCATCAATGAACTTCGAGGTCTTCCTTTCTTACTTCTTCCAGGTGGACACCATTCCAATGTTTTTCTGGATAACCTCCCATTTTGCATTCGTCGTACATGCCCCATACCAATTGAACTGCTTATTTCTTGTATAATCTACTGTTGAATATTTAATATTTATTTTTCTCGTATGACTTTATTTATTGTTTTCAATTTGAACATGTTAATTATAAAAGTAGGGAAGAAATAAAATAATAATAATGATAATAGATTATGGTTATTATGTTATTATTATTATATGATTATGGTTATTTATGATGATAATAATGATAATGAGTGTAGGTAATGATAATGTTAATAATAATCAATGTATAATGATAATAATAATATTGATAATATATAATGATGATGATGATGGTTGACAATAATAATTATGATAATAATAAGACTTGATGATAATATGTTGATTGATAATGATAATAATAATAATGGTAATTATAATGATTAATAGTAATGATGATAATTATATGGATGATGATAATGATGACAATAATAATTATGATAATAATAATGATGATGATAATAATAATAATAATAAAAAATACTAATAATAATGATAATGATATAATAATGATAATAATATGATAATCAATAATGATAATGATGATAATAATAATAATAATATAATAATAATAATAATGTATAGCCCTAGTATTTTTTTTATGTTTTGGCGGAATATCGAAGGAATGAAGCTATTTTGGTTGTTCTCATAAAACTATTTGAAATATTATTATAGATTTTCATGGATTCTGTTCTAGCAGACACTGAAAATAACCATGACCATAATTTCTATATTTATATATAGGCCGTTATAGCGGCCGCAGTGTTTGTTTGATCTGAACTAAACTTGGTAATAGTCCCATATAAATTAATTAAATAAATAAAGTCGAGTTTGTTAACAACCAAAATCTGACTATTAGCTGTATGAAATTCACCTAAAACGAAAAATTTAAATATCGATCTAGCGGTCTCGTCATGGAAGATTAGAACAAATAAAATATCTGAAAGCTTTTCCCAAATTGTATGGACCAATCGATGTAGTTGGTAACCCTGGTAAAAATATACTGGAAATCACGGACAATGATTAGTGAATTATTATTAGAGAATTTGGTGTAAAAACAGATGCTCTTATTGAAATATTGTAGTTTAGAGTGTAGGAGAGCATCCCCCATTTTATGGCGCACATAATTTTCCGCTCTTTCTCTCGGGATAACAAAAGACAACGCCTCCTCCATTCCAAGCTCCCACATGCGCACCAAAAAGTCATACAGGGACCAGCTCTACTATTCACAGGCTATTGTAAAAATACACAATACATGTTGTCTGCATGTTCTGTATAATTTTTTCCTGCACGATCCCATTTCTAACTCACCTGGTAATAAATAATTATGCTGATTGCAACAATATGTGATAAATTCATATGTTGAGCACTTGTCTTTGCAGCACATTTCTTAAGCCTAGTTAATATAGAAATGAAAATCCTCGGGTAAACGGGTATTATAAACTCACGGTCGTGTGATTCCGGGGTTCGTGTTGTGTTTTTTACCCTTAAAGTCATAATGTTCCTTTTGGATACATCAGTTGATTTAATTAATTTGATATTATCAGAAGAAACGAACAAAAAGAAAAACCACTTAAATGTGTGTCTAATTATGCAATTATACCTACAATAACAGTTACACAATATTCCGTTTTCACTGCGGTCCGCAACATTCAAATAACTAACAGAAGAAATTTGTGTTTTGCCAATTTAAGGGTTAACGACAGTAGAGTTTCGGTTTTTTAAATAGTTTACGTGGAAACGATAATGCAGTGAGTTTCACTCGACTTGCGGCCACTAACGTGAACACTGCTTGGGCAGCGCGAGTTGATGACTTAATGCTTGCGGTCACTTATCCCCCTATCGGCCACAGATCGAGTGAAACTCACTGTAGTTATGTAGACTACTTACAAAAGCAGAGGTTTAGTAACGAGATGCTCTGTTCTAAGAGCAGTGAGTTACTAAACCTAATTTTGTAACGTGTTGTCTACAATGTTTCATCTACGTTCACTGTATTTTAGTATATGTTGTTACATTTAGTATATTTAATTACATATATTTATTGCGAAAACTGTATGTTTAGAGAAAGCGTAATGTGAGCTTCGAAAAAAAAAAGACGACAAATCAACACACATTGTTGTTATATTCTGCAATTTTGATGCTAGTTTCATACGTGAATTTAAAATAAAGATGAGTGAGGCAGAAGGTGATTTTTCATGGTTCATCAGGAAAAGAATTCAAAATCAGTCCAAGATGCAACTATTAATATAATTCCAGGAAAGTCAAAGAAAGTTTATTTATGTAGTTACGCGAAATCATCATTAAAGTGTACGTTTTGTTTAACCTGTATTTTGTGTTTTGTCAGTATAAAGTATAGATGTTTTTACACGATTTTTATTAGCTTGACCTTTATCTATCTATCTATCTATCTATCGATCTATCTATCTATCTATCTATCTATCTATCTATCTATCTACTATCTATCTATCTATCTATCTATTCTATCGTATCTATCTATCTATCTATATCTATCTATTCTATCTGTCTACTATCTATCTTCTATCTATCTATCTATCTATATCTATCTATCTATCTATCTATCTATCTATCTATCTTATCTATCTATCTATCTATCTGTCTATTTCTATCTATCTATCTATCTTATCTATCTATGTAACGGAATCTTTCAACGCGATTTTCACCCCACTTAAAATCATTTGGATCGACTTGAAAACTTTGTATACTTGTAAAAGACTCGTGACAATACAATAATTTCATATTTTGTTTCTAGAATCATGGCCAGAATCATCAGAAAATAAAAAAAGTGTCTTTGTATCTATGTAACGGAATTTTTTGAAACACGATGTTCCACCCATCTTAGAACACATTGGATCGACTTGGAAACTTTGTATACGATTATAAAGTACCCCGCGACAATACAATATTTCATATTTATTTTCTAAAATCATGGCCAGGAACATCAGAAAAATAAAAAAAGTGTCTTTGTATCTATGTAACGGAATTTTTAACACGATTTTTCACCCACTTAGAAGACATTGGATCGACTTTAATCTTCGTTATACTAGTAAAGGAGCCGTGACAGTACAATAATGTCATATTTTGTTTCTAAAATCCTGGCCCAGAATTATCAGAAAATCAAAAAAAAATGAAAAACTGATATAGTAGGTTGCGGACTTGTCGACTTCTTAGTCAATCGTGGTAACTGCTGAGGTGGTGTTAGGAGCGGGTAAACTCTTAGGTGGTATATAATTTTCATTAATCCATAGGTCGCTGGTTCAAATCCGGCTGGGAGGATTTTTTTTTAGAAAGAGTGTTACTTTTAGCTCATACTAAAATAGTATCGAATTTAAAGATATTTACATTTTTATCTTATTTGTAAAATATTAAAAACTAAAAAATAAAAAGTTTTAAAAAAACTAACACAACCGCTTTTATTAGAAAAACCGAACAAAAAAAATTAATTTCCAACACGCTTGGGATAACACGTTTTACCCGTCAAAAGCGTGGGGTGCTCTTTATGATTTTTACATTTTCTTCTTATAGACTTTACTTTACCAATATCTGTTTATTATCAAATATATTAATTGATAAAGAGCACCCCATGCTTTTGATGGTAAAATTATTTATCCCAATCGTGTTGGAAATTAAAAGTTTTTTTTTGTTCGGTTTTCTAATAAAGCGTGTTGTTTTTAGTTTTTAAAAACTATTATTTATTACCTCTAGTAACTACAAACTAAAGCGTCGCTGATTGTTGTTAATAGTAGATAAAATATAAATTGGTAGTCGTGGTTTAGATTTTGTTTTTGAGATTGAGTAACACGGATTGTTCAGTGTTTTGTAGTTGTCACGGAAGCGATAACAATTATTAAAAACGTATTCAAGATTTTTTTTTAATACACATCTAGGTCGACATAGCGTTCATTAGTTTCATTTCTTAGTTTTTATTATGTTTACTCAACTGATACTCGGCGTGCCCTGTTACACTTAATAAATTATTTATATTAAAGTTTAATTAAAACTGTATTGTATACACTGCGACGAACAAAACATAGCTGCTGCTAGTTAATTTTTAATTTCGGATTTCAGGTAAACCTCCACTCCTAATTGTCCGATTTCGCCGATTTCTGATAATACCTACATCATACATGTTGAGTGATTCCGGGTTATGTGGCCGTGGTCCATAGTTGGTGTTGATACCAGACGTTTCGCCCCTCAACTGCGGAGGGCATCTTCAGTGGCGAGTGCTTCTAGGCGTGTTTCCTGGTCGGAAGATCTCCTTGGAGTGAGCGCTATGGACGTTTGTATAGGGTGGGTGCAGGGGTGAGTGGGCGTGGCTCTTGTCTGATTGGCTAATAGTCGTCTCCTTGTTGTTCCTGGTGTTAATGCATTTATTTCTAGTGTATGATACCAGGCCTTAGGCCAGGTTTGTACCTTCCTCTTTTCTGTTGATATTTCCCTTATGCTTGTATAATTTCTATAGCCTCTCGGTATAATCTAGGGAAATAGTAGGAAGTAAGTGGCAAAAACTTGTGTATCGACACCAGATTCTACTTCGACCGCATTGTTTACACAAGTTTTAGCCATACTTACTACTATTTCCCTAGATTATACCGAGGGGCTAGCAAATACAAGCATAAGGGAAATACAACAGAAAGAGGAAGGTATCAAATGGCTAAGGCCTGGTTCATACACTGAACTTCCATGCATTGAACACCAGGTCAACAAGGAGACGACTATTAGCAATCATCAGAGCCACGCCCACTCACCCGTACCCACCACTAATAAACGTCCACAGCGCTCACTCCAGGAGATCTTTCGACCATGAACACGCCTAGAAGCATCGCCCTGAGATGCCCTCCGCAGTGAGGGGGAAACGTTGTTTCAACACCAACTAGGGTCCACGGCCACATACGGGAATCACTCAAAATATGATTACGGCCGTAAAGCCTCCTTCAACTAATACTACATCTTTTATTTTAATGGGATAACTGAGTTTCGTGTGAAACATAAAAATTGCGAACGCTAGAGCGATTTTTAATTTTCGCTCTCAGGTGAACTCCTACCCTTATTGGTTTTGAACATATAGATAACGATTAAATACTCTCTTTCATAGAAACCCATATGTACAAAATTCACTTCAATCTCCCGGCGTTCATTTTTCGAGTTTTTCGAGCACAAAAATGCGGCAGGCTGAATTGTGTATGTAGTATGTTATGTATGTATGTATGGATGTATGTATGTATGTATGTAGTATGTATGTATGTATGTATGGTATTGTATTGTATGTTGTAGGTATGTAGTATGTATGTATGTATGTATGTTGTATGTATGTATGTATGTATGTATTGTATGTATGTATGATGATGGATGTATGTATGTATGTATGTATGATGTATGTTGTATGTATGTATGATGTCTGGAGTATGTTGTATGTATGTATGTATGTATGTATGTATGTATGTATGTATGATGTAATGTATGTATGTAGGTATGTATGTAGTTGTATGAGTCTGTATGATTGTATGTATGTATGTATGTATGTATGTATGTATGTATG
>JASPKZ010004286.1:0-34735 GCA_030220185.1 Diploptera punctata | reverse complement strand
TAGCTGGTAGGCCAAGGGCATTCTCAGCTTGTTGCACCTTGGAGAATATACATATTTCTTCTCTAATGAACTATTAGATTTTGTAATCAAAATGTAAAGGTAGGTGATCCCATTATAGGGCTTGGGGTAATAGGAAGCTAGTAAATAAATGTGAAATAATCTTCTTATAAAATTACATATAAAATAATTAGGTTTATTGTTGAAATATTGAATCTTTAACTACGTATGTGACTGAAGTTTCATTGAAAAAATTCTGTTCATCTTGAATAATGTGCATACTGCAGTAACTATAAAATGTATAATTTTTTAAAAATATTAATTTTAATACAAGGCAATAAATGAATCATGTTATTTCATTTTTAAAAGCAAACTAATCAAGACAAGTCTGGTTACTAAATAGAGTTGATGTGTGTGCATTCACATATGAGTAGTTCAGAATATAGAAATGATGCATAGAATTTCTTTTTGCTACATTCTTATAAACCCAAGGTATTTTTGAATTTTCATTTTAAGAACATTTAAAAACTTGTCCTTAAATTACTTTATGGTTTCAGTTCTTAAAAAAAAAACAAATAGCATATTAGACTCATTAGACCAGGCTCGTCAAATGGTGCTGCCTTAGCATATCCATTATCCAGATCCTGTTTGATATTTCTTAATGGAAATAACACAAGAAATGTTACTTTGTAAACATTTTGCATTTTTATTTTTACTTAAGAAAATTATTACAAAAATTTTGCCAATATTTTTGTTGTATAGGTCTAACATTTCCAATTATTTTCTAATAAATAGTGGTTTCCCATATTCATTATGTTCATCTAAAAGTGGAATGGTTTTTAATAAATACTTATGAAATTGTGTAAATCATTTTAGTCAACTTACTAATTGGTGAATTAAAAAAAAATTAAAATAATTTATAGTTAAAGACATCTGAAAAGTTGGCAAAGTTCTTGTAATTTTCTTTTGAAGAGAGTAAGAATAAAACATGCTAAAATTGTCCACAAAGTAGCATTGCTTGTGTTTAGCTTTAAATTTTATTTTTAAAAGAATGCGTAAGGATAGGGTACTTTTATTGCGATTGAGCCACCGTGGCCATGCTCACGTAGTACCGTGGTCATTTTCAGATGGCGCAGCAGTATGAAATTGCGTCCAAAATTTAACTTAGAGAGGCCGCTCTATTCGGTTCTCTATGGTACAGGCCACATGGCCTAAAACGAATTTGTTCATGATGATGATGATTTATTTAAATTTAATTCGAGTTTACATTTTACAACTCGATTTATTTGTACGTCATACGTCAACAATCGATAAAATAGCAACTACGGTACTACGTGGTGAAAAAAAAAAAAAAAAAAAATATTGCGTCCAAATCTCCCTATAATGAGTCAGGGGCCTGTTTTTCTCTTTAAATTAAATTTGTCATGGAGTGAGAAGTAAAAAATCTAATAGTTAATGTTAAATATTAAAAAACAAAGAGGAATGACCAGCAGTAATTCACTAATCTCGATTATTGCTATTCTTATGACGCGCGCTTCGTTTCCATAGCAGCGAAAATTTTTATTTAGTGGATGATCGCTGGCTGGAATTCTGAAATTTTTAGCATGCCATAGTTGGCAATTCTATTGAGGTTAACATCCGTTAACATTGTGCATCCGCAAAATTGTCTTGGGACCTTACAACGGATGGTGTTTCTTAACGTTCGAAAAAATTCTGCTTATTTTTCTATTTGGCATGTACCTATTGGAAACAAACTAAAATATGCTAATGGGGGAGAACTACAGTGACAGTATCACCATCTAGATCATGGAATACCTACAGTTAGTGAGTTCTCAATTTATGATTTCTATGTTTATAGGTTATGTTTGGCCTTTTTTTGTATTCTGTATTTTTAACTATTTACAAACATGTTGGTATTGTTCGAGAACACGAATTTATGGAATGTCAGGATAATGTTTCCATTAAGCGCAGAGGCCTCAACTGCACTTCTAGTAGCGCTTGATTTTTCAGTTATATGTAAACTATAGCTCTTCTTCTGTATTTACTAACATTATTTTATATTTTTAATTTTTTCAAACAATTTTTATAACACTATTAGACAATTTTGAAGTACTTGTTTAAATATGCAAATCACAATATTGTGACACTGTTAGACAATATTGTGATGCTAACTGCTATTTTCTCCACAGAGTATATTACTGTCTATGATTTTTATATCGCTGTTTTGGGTTATCACTGGTTGGATCAGCATTAGGGAGTGATAAGTAAGTACACCCATTTTTAATAAACGTTTGGTAATTTTAATATTATTAATATATATCTTTGGCTCAACTGCACTTCTACTAGCGCTTGATTTTTCAGTTATATTGTTGTAAACTATATCACTTCTTCTGTATTTACTAACATTATTTAATATTTTGAATTTTTTCAAACAATTTTTATAACATTATTAGACAATTTTGAAGTATTTACGTAAATACGCAAATCACAATATTATGACACTGTTAGACAATATTGTGATGCTAACTGCTATTTTCTCCACAGAGTATATTACTTAGTCTATAATTTTTCTATCGCTGGTTGGATCAGCATTAGGGAGTGATAAGTAAGTATACGCCCATTTTTAATAAACGTTTGGTAATCTTAATATTATTAATATCTTTTTCAACATAGATTTGGGGATTTATTGCAAATATTGGTCATTTAAATTTCATAGCGATGGATAGTAATCGAGGATGATAATCGATATGTGGTTCGATTGTGGGTTATCACTGGCGCTATAAACACTGGTGCATGCGCACTGTTCTATACGACATTGAAAATATTTCACGCTAGTTTAAGCTCACTTCTACTAGCGCTTGATTTTTCAGTTATATTGTAAACTATAGCTCTTCTTCTGTATTGACGAACATTATTTAATATTTTAAATTTGTTTAACAATTTTTATAACATTATTAGACAATTTTGGAGTATTTATTTAAATATGCAAATTGCAATATTATGACACTGTTAGACAATGTGATGCAGCTCAACTGCACTTCTACTAGCTCTTGATTTTCCTGTTATATTGTTGTAAACTATAGCTCTTCTTCTGTATTTACGAGCATTTTTTTAATGGCTCAACTGCACTTCTACTAGCGCTTGATTTTCCAGTTATATTGTTGTAAACTATAGCTCTTCTTCTGTATTTACGAGCATTTTTTTAATGGCTCAACTGCACTTCTACTAGCGCTTGATTTTTCAGTTATATTGTTGTAAACTATAGCTCTTCTTCTGCATTTACTATTTTAAACTTTTTTCAAATAATTTTTATAACATTATTAGAGAATTTTTATGTATTTATTTAATATGCAAATCACAAATTATGACACTGTTAGACAATATTGTGATGCTAACTGCTATTTTCTCAGCAGAGTATATTACTTAGTTTATAATTTTTCTATCGCTGGTTGGATCAGAATTACGGAGTGATAAGTAAGTGTACACCCATTTTTAATAAACCTTTGGTAATTTTAATATTATTAATATATTTTTTAACAAAGACTTGGGGATTTATTGCAAATATTGGTCATTTAAATTTTGTAGCGATGGATAGTAATCGAGGATGATAAATCAATATGTGGTTCGATTGTGAGTTATCGCTGGCTCTATAAACACTGGTGCATGCGGACTGTTGTTCTATACGACTTTGAAGATATTTCATGCTAGTTTAAGTGCAGTTTTTCCATGAGGCTTAACTGCACTTCTACTAGCGCTTGATTTTCCAGTTATATTGTTGTAAACTTATAGCTCTTCTCCTGTATTTACTAGCATTTTTTAATATTTTAAACTTTTCAAACAATTTTTTATAACATTATTTGACAATTTTGAAGTATTTATTTAAATATGCAAATCCACAATATTATGACACTCTTATGCTACGGTTTATTATACAGCATGTCGCGCCCGACGTGACGCGAATTTGCATTTCGCTCGGCGTGATGCTGGTTTCGCATGGAGCGCATACGCTACAGCGCATATGTTTATGGAATTGTCGCCAGATGGCACCACATATATGGAAAATCGAAATGACCAACGTTCATAATAAATTTCCAAATGTGTTTACAAAAACTAATGTATACAAACCTGTCCCTGCATAACCTAATAAAGTAAATTACATACATACTATTTAGTAAACTATATACTAATCTGATGTACACTAAACTGACCCATCGGAATCTAACAAAATGAAGTGATTGAACATTTATTTCTTAAAATATGGTTTGGAATTAAATGCAAATGTTTGTCATTCACACATATGTCTTACCATCTGGTGGATTTAATTTTATGAGCGTTCACGTATGCCAACTTCAATTCTAATAAAGAACTTTGAAAATAAATTGAGAGGAAAAGTCATAATTTGTCTACATAGATAAACATATTAAAATTCTTCATAAAAAAAAGTTTCAAGTGTCGTTGCAAAACGATTAAAATAGTTCGAAATATTAGTAAAGACAGAAAAAGTACCTAGAGCAACAGTATCATATGAATGTTGTACGGAAAATTATAGAATAAATGATTCTTTACTTCTTAAATAAACATATGGTTGATGAATATACAAAATTTTAGAATTCTTCAGATTTTCGCCTGAGCAGTTTTTATCAGCTTTTGAATTTAATAGAAGACGAAATTTATGCACATCCATAATATCCCCGAGATACAATATTTACAGCTTTTATTTATCTCTTGACTAAGTTCAAGCCACAATAACTTTTTTTTGTACATCTCTGTACTCCTTCATGCTCATATTGTATAAAAATGGTATAAAACATGTATAGAATTCAATGATTTGCAACAAAACTATCTAACTTTCGTCGTTAAAATTGGAAAGTTATAAAACAAGTACTGTATTTCCGACATTTTGTTATAAAATCTTATTTTGTTTTTAGCAATTACACCAATGAGTATGGGTAATATCTTCTATATTCTTTGTTTGCGCTGGCAAATTGCGTCCTGGATTCAAGATATTCCAAAACACGACGCGACATGTCAGCGCAAATTTTTTTGCGCCAGCAATTTGCATTGTAGATAAACCACTTCCATTTGAGAATACATGGGGAGCAATTTTTGCGCTGGCGCGTTGCGTCGTAGATAAACCACAGTATTAGACAATATGTGATACTAATGCTATTTCTCCACAGAGTATATTACTTAGTCTATGATTTTTCTATCACTGGTTTGGGTTATCACTGGTTGGATCAGCATTAGGGAGTGATAAGTAAGTGTACACCCATTTTTAATAAACGTTTGGTAATTTGAATATTATTGATATATTTTTTAACATAGATTTGGGAATTTATTGCAAATATTGATCAATTTAAATTTCATAGCGACAAATAGTAATCGAGGATGATAATCGATATGTGGTTCGATTGTGTGTTATCGCTGGCTCTATAAACTCTGGTGCATGCGCACTGTTGTTCTATAGGACTTTGAAAATATTTCACGCTAGTTTAAGTGCAGTTTTTCCTGTGATGCTAACTGCTACTTTCTCCAGAGAGTATATTACTTAGTCTATGTTTTTCTATCGCTGTTTTGGGTTATCAGGGAGTGATAAGTAAGTGTAAACCTATTTTTAATAAACATTTGGTAATTTTATTATTATTTATTTTCTCCACAGAGTATATTAATTAGTCTATGATTTTTCTATTTCTGTTTTGGGTTATCGCAGGTTGGATCAGCGTTAGGGAGTGATAAGTAAGTGTACACCCATTTTGGAAAAACTGCACATAAACTAGCGTGAAATTTTTTCAAAGTCCTCTAGAACAACAGTGCGCATGTGCCAGAGTTTATAGAGCCAGCGATAACCCATAATTGATCCACATATTGATTATCATCCTCGACTACTCTCCATCGCTATGAAATTTAAATGACCAATATTTGCAATAAATCCCCAAGTCTTTGTTAAAAAAATATATTTATAATATTAAAATTACCAAAGGTTTATTAAAAATGGGTGTACACTTACTTATCACTCCATAACGCTGATCCAACCAGCAATAACCCAAAACAGCGATAGAAAAATCATAGACTAAGTAATATACTCTGCGGAGAAAATAGCAGTTAGCATCACAATATTGTCTAACAGTGTCATAATATTGTGATTTGCATATTTAAATAAATACATCAAAATTCTCTAATAATATTATAAAAATTATTTGAAAAAGTTTAAAACAGTAAATACAGAAGAAGAGCTATAGTTTACAACAATATAACTGAAAAATCAAGCGCTAGTAGAAGTGCAGTTGAGGCAATTTTATTAACATAGATTTGGGGATTTATTGCAAATATTGGTAATTAAAATTTCAAAGCGACGGATAGCATTCATGGATAATAATCGATATGTGGTTCGATTGTGGGTATCACTCTGTAAACTCTGACGCATGTGCACGGTTGTTCTATAGAAAATATTTCACGCTAGTTTTAGTACAGTCTTTGCGTGCAGTGAGAATTTTTTCTATGACCCAGGCAGACACCACGCACATGTGGCAACAAATGCATAGTGGTTTACTCCATGGAATATTGCAATGCTGCCACAATTATACATGCTATTTAGCAAACCTAAAAGCTAACCTAATGCAATTTAAGTACTCTAACCTGTGAAAGACCAACCTAATGTAATTTAAGCACCCTAACATGTGAAAGAATGCAATGCCCAAAAATAAATAGTAAGGTCTGAAACTCTAAAGTACATACTCTATGTTGGCTGCACTGTTGTTTTATAGAATATTTGATAAAATCAATATGGCTGCCACGTCTTCATGTTACGTATATTTTAAATATCATAAAAAAATATGTTTAAATAATTGTTAGAAAAAATGTAAAATTTATTGTAAATAGTGGGAAATAATTTAAAAAATATAATCTGTTGGCACGTGCGCGTGGTGTGTACCTAGGACTTAAAAAATTTCTCACTGCGCTTAATGGAAACATTAGCTGAACATCATTATGACAGCTACCAATATGGTTACTACAGCCTGTCTAGGAGGTATATTATTGAGAATTTTAAAAAAAGTGGTTTGAAGTTTCCATTAAGACAGTGAGAAATTTTTCTAAGTCCCAGGCAGACACAATGCACATGTACCAACAAGGTTTTATTTTCTAATTATTTACCACTTTTACAATAAATTTTATATTTTTTAAGTCACGGGTAGATGCCACGCGCATGCACCAACAGGTTACATTTTAAAATTATGGTCCACTATTTACAATAAATGTTATATTTTTTTCTAATGATTATTTCAACATATTTTCCTATGATATTTAACTATATACGTAAGATGATGATGTGGCAGCCATATTGATTTTAACAAATATTCTATACAACAGTGCAGCCAACATAGAATATGTACTTTAGAATTTCAGAACTTCTATTTATTTTTGGGTGTTGCATGCTTAAATTGCATTAGGTTAGTTTTTAGGTTGGTCTTTCATAGGTTAGAGTACTTAAATTTCATTAGGTTAGCTTTCAGGTTTATCCTTCACAGGTTAGAGTACTTAAATTGCATTAAGTTAGCTTTTAGGTTTGTTAAATAGCATGTATAATGTTGGTTGCATCACGATATTCCATAGAGTAAACCGCTTCACATTTGCTGGCACATGCACATGGTGTCTGCCTGGGACTTAGAAAAAATTGTCACTGCGCTTAATGGAAACATCCCAATATAATTCCCAATGATATTTAACTACATATGTAACATGAAGATGTGGCAGCCATATTGATTTTAATTAATATTCTATACAACACATGTTCCAGTGCAGCCTACATAGAATATGTACTTCAGAATTTCAGAACATGCTATTTATTTTTGGGCGTTGCATTCTTTCACAGGTTAGAGTGCTTAAATTGCATTTGGTTAGCTTTTAGGTTGGTCATTCACAGGTTAGAGTACTTATTGGATTAGGTTAGCTTCTAGGTTCGTTAAATATTGTGTATATGTTGGTAGCATCGCATGATTCGATAGTGTAAACTACTTTGCTTTTGTTGGTGCATGTGTGTAGTGTCTACCTGGGACTTTGAAAAATTTCTCACTGCGCTTAATGGAAACTTCAGCCATATTGAGTAATATGATATTGAACTACATTCATACCTTGAAGATTGGCAGCTATATTGCTTTTAACAAATATTCTATGCAGCCCACAAAGACTATGTACATTTTCCAGTGTATTTACACTACCTATTTTTGGGTGTTTCATTCTTCACAGGTTAGAATACTTAAATTCCATTAGATTAACTTTTAGGTTAGTCATTCACAGGTTAGAGTACCTAAATTACATTAAATTAGTTTTTAGGTAGGTTGGCAACACGAGTTCAAATATTGTGTATAAGTTAGCTACATCCCATGATTCCATAGTGTAAACTGCTTTGTGTCTGTTGGCACATGTGAATGGTGTATGGTTGGAACATGGAAAAATATTCTATGCAGCCCACAAAGACTATGTACATTTTCCAGTGTATTTACCACTACCTATTTTTGGGTGTTTCATTCTTTCACAGGTTAGAATACTTAAATTCCATTAGATTAACTTTTAGGTTAGTCATTCACAGGTTAGAGTACCTAAATTACATTAAATTAGTTTTTAGGTAGGTTGGCAACACGAGTTCAAATATCGTGTATAAGTTAGCTACATCCCATGATTCCATAGTGTAAACTGCTTTGTGTCTGTTGGCACATGTGAATGGTGTATGGTTGGAACATAGAAAAATTTTGCTTGTCAAATGTTGGAAAATATTTTCACAATATATTACTGCTTTCAAATTACCACTACTATACAACTGGTGCTTCTAGTGGCCATACTAGCACCATTTTCAAACTTCAGATCTAGTTTTAAGATTGCAGCCTTTTTTTCTTACATGATATTTAAAAATCCTCTCTTTGTGGACGTTAAAGTAAAATTTTAAGAATTCAATTTTTTTTTTCTTTCAACATTGTTTATTTGGAGCGCAGTTCTGTTTTATATGACAGAAAAACCAGTATTTCTTCTTTAATTCATGTGAGTAGCATTTCATATTGCTATTGTAACACATGTATAACCTAAAATATCTTGATGGCTGAACAGTAGATTACCTTTCCCTTGATTTTCCATAGTTATTTCTTGTAATACTGTTGCTCTATGTACTTCTTCTGTCTTTACTACAATTTCGTAATATTTTAACCTTTTCAACAATACTTATAACATTCTTTTACAATTTTACGCAATATTTATTTACACGAAACATGGTAACATTGTGACATTCTTTGAAAATATTGTGATACTCAGTTGCTATTTTTCCTCCCCTTCCAATGTTGCCACCATTAGCAATGCAATTACTCTATTTGTTAGGTTAGTGTTAATCAGATTAGTGTACAGTTCAGTAATAATAGCATGTAATTTAATTTGTTAGGTTGGGAAGGGAGAAAGTTAGTGTACATCAATTTCTAATAAATGTTTGGGAATTTATTTTTGAAGTTGGTCATTTTAATTTTACTGCCACATGCTGCCATCTAGTGACAGTTCTATAAACTTTTTGTAGGACATCAAAGATATGTGGTTCCACCTTAGCAACAAACTCATGCATATGCATACTGTTATTCTGTAGGGCTTAGAAAATGCATTGGGAAAGGTAGACTACTGTTTTTTGACACATTTAAATATATTTTTGCCCAATAAACTTTCAAACTGGGGTCGCGAAACATTTTTTCTAACAAGGTAACTGTCAATCATTGCATACCGAAACAATCAAAATGCATGCAGCGATTTCGTCTTTCTGTGGCACACTTTTCTTTGCTGCAATAACTGCAAGGTTGTTACAGTGTTTCATGGCCACTGAATGACATGATCCACATAAAGCACTAAAGTGCTTGGGCCACTGAATGAGCCTTATGATGCAGTATTTATGATCTTACTTCCCTTTCAAAGGAAGCCCTTTAAATCATTTGAACTCATGAACTTTGGAACCAGATTCGACTGAGAGTTAAATGAAGATAAGAAATAATATTGTCACATTGATGAATTGTATTGTTCTGTTTCAGCTTTAACGAGACGTTTGATCGAGTGTGTCGGCCCTATCTTTTTAAATTACTGGCAAGTGCCCGGTTCAAAATTTGAGACAGAAGTTTCAGATGATCCACTCTCACTTCAAGATGATGACGAAGATGAAGAGAACACACCTGGTTACATAGATCCAGATGATGTTCATTTTCTTAGAAGCTTAGATCCTAAGGAATGGAAGGTATGTATTAAGTGTTAAGTTATGCAGTAGTTAGTTTCTCAGGTGTTGGTAGGGGAACTCATTGATATTTGTTGTAAATACAATGCCTTCAGATTAGGTCGCAACCCTAAGTGCCTGGCAACAAGCTGGCAGGTCAAGCAGTCAAAGCACACCCATTTCCTGGTCAGTGAACTCGTGGGTGGTTGGCATTTACATTGTTTGTGCCCCTATTCAGTGTTACTTCTGTAAGGTACATATGTGTTTTCCGACGTTTTTTTAACCAACTTGTGAATTTGTGTTCAGTTGTGACTGTTGCGATTTCAGTTTAACGTGGTGTATATCATAGAACAGAGAGTATTTTTACTTTGGCAGGGCTTCTTAGCCCTGAAACATATGTTTGACATAAACATCCATCCATAGTAATTCTGCCCAAAATCAGGTCTTTCACTGCAATCATAGCATTTTCATGCTATGCTTTGCAGCTTTACTAGGGAATTATAGGTGTGGTAGCTTCCCGTTGCTTTCCACACCGACGAAGGATGATGATAAGATGAATATGAATGATGTGATGCTTGCGATGGCCATATGATTTCGGGGACCGTTTGGGCCTTAAAGTTTTCCTGACATTTGTCTTACATGTTAGGAAAAACCCTGATAAAAACCTCACCCAGAAAAACTCTCCTGAGCGGGGATCAAACCCGGGCCTGCTATGTGACAAGGCAGCACGCTACCTCGAGACCACAGCAGTGGACATAAAACAACCATAAGAGGTAAGAACGAATATTATATTATGAGAAAGCACGTAGGAGTATTTTAACAAACTCTAGACGAGTATTCCAAAATAATATTCTTGTCTAAAATATAAAATTTTACTCTCATCTGTTCAGCCAATATGTTATATTAGGCACAAACAATACAGCCTTCGATGGTGAAGTAAAAGCCATAGAAGTAGCAGTCCAGAACCTCCTATTCCGAATGAAAATGTTCACAAAAGCTGTTATTCTGGCAGACTCAAAGGCCACTATACAAACGATAACCTCCAACCAAACACCAGAAAATGTAACCATCCTAGAATGCCGCAAACGTCTAAAATACCTTAACAAACAGAACAAATTAATAGCCTTCCAGTGGATACCCTCACACATCGGAATAGTTGGCCGTGAAATAGCTAATGGACTTGCCAAAAAGGGTACCAAAATACAAATAACAACCCACCCCAAATCAAACCTCCACAGAAAGATCGAAGAAATCAAGAAAGCATTCCAAATGGAAAACCTGAAAGAAAACATTGCAACAGCCAGAGGGAAATCACGGGAAAAAATTTATGAAGTATACGCAGAAGTAAAACATAAAGGCCGCAAGGAAGCAGTAGCGAAATTAAGACTGATGTCGGGACATGACTGCCTGACTCACCATCTTCACAGAATACATGTTTTTCAATCAGACAGATGTGTCATGTGCAACGACCTGGACCTGATCATGGTCAAACACCATCTCCTAGTCTGTCCCAGCTTTAAATCCAACTGCACAACACTCTTAAGGACCTAGTTCGCTTGTACTGGGAAGCCAGAGAGAAAATGGCTTAAGCGTCGAATCTCACCATTAGAAAAACGAACAATATAAAATTGTACTAAAGTAATATTATTATACTAATCTCCACGGTAGAAAGCCCTTGGCCTACCATCCAGCTGCTGTCCTCACATCCATATGATTCAATGATATAGGGGATGATCATAGAGCCAGTATAGGAGTGACAAGTGGTCAGCATGTTGCATCCATAGCCATTACTGCTGATTTTCTCAATCTGGAGTTACTACTAATTGTAGCTACCCAAATTCCTCATTATACTTGTTGGGCACCAGTACATACTGACCGAAATTCGAGAGAAATTTTTGCCCTATGAGGACTCAAACCAATGTGTTTCTTAGGTTAGACAGACTATAGGTGATAGTCATCCACCTCTGTGATTAGCACATATGGATGTGGAGTCAGCATCCGGATGGTAGGCCTGTTGCGCCATGGATTTTTTTAGAATCACCTCTGCATTATTTATTGTCGTCATGATGTTTATTTTAATTGGATTTAAGAATTAAATTAATGTTTTTAGTACCTCACCTCGTATCCTTTTTTCTTCTATACTGCAGTTTCGGAGCTTATCTCCATCATCAGTAGCCTCTGGTTGACCGGTATTATGTCGTTTCTTGGCGGTTTTCTTCTTACTTCTATCGGTGGACTGATGAACCTCTGGATCAGGTCAAAATTTGCGGGAGTTTCGAAATTCATGAGTTTATCTTTCTTGTTTTTTTCGGATGTGGATTTTTTCCCAGACTGTGAGTTCTTTTTGTTTGTCTGTATGTTTGATTAGGCTAGCTTCTGTATCGATTAAATGCTTTTCAGACCAAGCATGGGCTGCTACAGCTGATTTGTCCACTTCAACCTTTTTTACATTTCTAAGGTGTTCTTTCTATCTGGTTTTTAAATTTCTTTTTGTTTTTCCTATATAGATTTTGTCGCAATCCTTACATTTGATCTGATGTTTTCCTGATTTATATTCTTCTCCAATTTTTTCATTTTTGAGAAGAATATAAATCAGGAATATATCAGATCAAATGCAAAGATTGCGACAAAATCTATATAGGAAAAACAAAAAGAAATTTAAAAACCAGATTGAAAGAACACCTTAGAAATGTAAAAAAAGGGTGAAGTGGACAAGTCAGCTGTAGCAGCCTATGCTTTGTCTGAAAAGCATTTAATCGATACAGAAGCTAGCCTAATCAAACACACAGATAAACGAAAAGAACTCTCAGTCTGGCAAAAAATCCACATCCAAAAAACAAGAAAGATAAACTCATGAATTTCGAACCTGATCGAATTTTGACCTGATCCAGAGGTTCATTGGACCACCGATAGAAGTAAGAAGAAAACCGCCAAGAAATGACATAACACCGGTCGACTAGTGGCTACTGATGATGGAGATAAGCTCCGAAACTGCAGTTTAGAAGAAAAAGGATGAGGTGAGGTAATAAAAACAATAATTTAATTCTTAAATTATACCTCATAGTGTTCTTTCCCTGTGCAAGTAAAATAAATTGGGTTTGTTTCTATCACAGGACCAAGATCATTATGCTGTACTTGGATTAAGAAAGTTGCGTCATAAAGCTACTGAGGATGACATTAAGAAAGCATGTAAGTTGATCTAATTAATTAAATAGTGAATGAATCAATAATAATGTAATGATTAACATATAAAATATAATGGTTTATTTTAGGAAGTAATATTTTGAGGTTCTTTTAATCAAGTTTTTTTAAATGATAACATTAAATTGGGGCAAGATATTTCCAGTCTCAAAAAAAAACTATATAAAATATAACCCCCACATTAACAAGTAACAAATATTGTGTTTCCCAATTTTAACTTTGAAATTGTGCAGCTTGTTCATTAAAATTTATTCACCTTTTGTTAAAAGTAGGAATTAAATGAATCGTGAATTCTTCTTACCTCATACTTATATATTTTCTTAAACACAGCAGCACAGTTTCGGAGAACAATCTTCCCCATCGTCAGCTGTTTTCACGACTGTAAATTTTTTGTTTTCCGGTAATTATCCAAACTGCCATCTGGTGTATTTTTGAAGAACTTTGTAATTGAGCTTGGTTTGTCCGGAATCTCGAAGTTCGTGGTTCTAGTATGGTTTTTTAAATATATATCATTTCCCAAATTGTTAATTCCAAAGGTTTAGTTAGATGTTTCAAAAGTTTTGCTTCCTTTTTTTTTTAATTCATTAGGAAGTTATATTATGAGGTTTAATTTAATATTTGAGTTTGTATTTTTTTAACATTCTTGCCTCGTATGTTTATTTTGTTGGACGATCGTTCCAAAGCCATTGCTCCATCTTCAGCTTGTTCACAAACTGGTTTCTTCTTTTCTTCAAGTTGCGGCCCTGGATCTGTGTTCCAAAGAACTTGGTAATGAGGCTCCTTTCTCCGGGAATTTCAAAGTTCATAATTTTCTCCTTGCTCTTCTGTATATAAATTTTTCCCATATTCTGAGTTCATTGGTATTTTCTAACTGTTTTAATAATTTTGTACTTACATCTGTTTTGTGTTTCTCTGTCCAAACATGAGCTGCTACTGCAGATTTTCCCACTTCTCCCTTTTTTACATTTTTTATGTGTTCTTTAGTTCTAATGTTTAAATTTCTCTTTGTTTTCCCTATGTATACTTTTATCATAATCTGCACATTTTATTTGATATATTCCTGACTTTTTATTACGAGGGCGGATCGGAAAGTAACGCACAATAATTTTTTTTAAAAAGTTTAATAGTAAAAAAAAAAAAAAAAAAAATCACAAATGAACTTACATCTTTTACCTACTTTTCGACATAGTCACCAACTTTCTCAATACATTTTTCCCATCGTGTTACCAGTTTCAATATGCCCTGTTCGTAGAAGTCCGTTTGGTTGGAGTGTAGCCATCTGCGCACTGCTGATTTCACTTCCACATCTGTCTCAAAGCGTTTGCCGGCCAGGAATTTCTTCATGTGACCAGACAGATGAAAGTCCAATGGTGCAAGATCCGGACTCTATGGTGGATGCTGGAGCACCTCCCAACCAAATTTGGCGATTTTCTGACGAACGACAGCAGCAACATGGGGGTGAGCATTGTCATGAAGAAGTTTAACGTTAATGTTGTGATGTTTGTCATGAATGGCGACACAACTTCACCAAAGTTTTAATGTAGGCCGCAGCATTCACAGTGGTCCTGTGTTCAGCAAAGTCCACCAATAAAACACCATGCATATCCCAGAACACTGTCACAAGCACTTTCCTGGCAGATTGAGTCACTTTGAATTTTTTCTTTACTGGGGAACCAGCATGTTTCCACTCCATTGATGCCTGCTTTGTTTTGGGCGTGTAGTGGTACGCCCACGACTCATCACCTGTGACGATTCCTTCCAGAAAGTCATGTCCTTGTGCGGTGTACCGCGTTAAGTGGTCCAAGCTTGCCATCATTCGCTGGCCCTTGTGGTCGTCTGTCAGGTTCTTAGGCACCCAGCGAGCACTAACTTTACGGAATTTCAAATTTTCATGA
This sequence comes from Diploptera punctata, assembly GCA_030220185.1. Classification (NCBI taxonomy): domain Eukaryota; kingdom Metazoa; phylum Arthropoda; class Insecta; order Blattodea; family Blaberidae; genus Diploptera; species Diploptera punctata. The sequence continues at coordinate 19,414 of JASPKZ010004286.1, read as the reverse complement.
ACAATATCGTACACCGCACCATAGGAAATGTTGAACTTCTGCGATAAGGCTCGCAGTTGCACACGCCGGTCGTTCAGAATTGCTGCCTCAATGCCTCTGACATTCTGCGGGATTGCTGCTGTTGTCGGCCGGCCGGAGCGTGGCGAATCACTAAGGTTCACGCGTCCCTCTTGGAAGAATGTGCACCACCTGGAGACATTGCTACGGTCCATACAATCATCCCCATACACGCCACGCATGTCCCTGAGAAGTTCACTGGGTTTATGCCCTTTGGCCCACAAAAATCGAACAACACTTCTCTGTTCCTCACAGGTGGATGACTGTAGCATGTGCGCCATCTTTGTTGCATAGTTCAAGCTTCTCTCGCAAGAGGTGAACCTGAGAAAAAAATACCATCTGTAGTGAAAACTTCATACTATATCTCTGTGAAATTTCAACATTCTAGCTGCAATACCAAGGCAGAAAAAAATTATTGTGCATTACTTTCCGATCCACCCTCGTATCTTCAATTTTTTTCATTTTTGTTGGTTTTCATAAGTTTTTTTTTTTTTTGCTTTTTCAATTCTATGATTTCCTAATAAACGATGTGCTGCTATAACTGATTTTTCAATTTCTCCATTTTGTATGTTTCTAAAGTGTTATTTTTTACTAGTTTCCAAGTTCCTTTTTGTTTTTCCTATATATGTCCTATTGCAGTCTTTGCAATCAATTTGATAAATTCCAGATTTTTTTGTTGTCTGGGGTGTTAACTTTATTATGTGTTAAAAAAAGATTACCCAGGCTGAATTTGTTAATCGGAGCCAATATTATATTAAATTTCCTGAAAATTTTTTGAAGTTTATTATGAACTTCTGGATGGTAAGTAAATTTCTTTGTTAAAAGCTTAATATTTATCTTGACTAATATATAAGTTTGAAAATCCAAATGAAGCAAATGTCGAAAAAAGTGTTTTCAATAATGTATTCCTCAGATCAATTCAAAATTTTTCTCATCTCAAAAATATTCCAGTGCAAAGTAATGATAGTGCATTATTCAGATTATTCAATAGTTAAGTTATGTAGATAGGAAATAACACTGAGGTTTTTTAATATTGTTTATTTTTATTATTTCACTCACCTCATACTTCATAATTCCTAGCAGACCCAGGGTTTCTTCACATCATTTGTGACATTCTCATTGCTGTGTCACAAATGATGTGAGAAGAACCCTGGTTGTGAACGTGACACAGCATTGAGAATGTCACAAATGATGTGAAGAAACCCTGGGTCTGCTAGGAATTATGAAGTATGAGGTGAGTGAAATAATAAAAAATAAACAATATTCAATAGTTGTTATTAATTATATTTTTTTCATTCTTCCACAAGCTTTGCTGGCTGCATCTCCATGATCATAGAAAAATGGATTCGCACTTTGCTATTCAATATTACAGGATTGATGATCAGGGCAAGAGGTACTATACCAGGATTCTTAGCTAAATTTTAGAATTTCTTAGATATGGACAAAGGTGTCGTCCTAAAATTTGCATCACTGCCATTAGAGGATCAGTTTCAATATTAAGAAACCATCTTTACAAAATGTATACTTTATAGAATATGTTGGACAAGCAAGTGGTTAACATCTGAAAATGGAAAAACACTGAAAAGAATTATGAAGAAATGAATTAAAACAACTGTATACAGCATTCCATTGCATGTGCAGACATTTGCATCAAGAGCACGAATTGGTCACATGGTGACTGATACATATTTATATAGATTCAAGCTAAATGACTCGTCTATGTGCCCACTGTGCCAAGCTGAAGAGGAGGATTTCGAACATATTCTGCTCAACTGTACATCTATAAATTGTCATAGAAATACCCTGAAGTCACAATTAGCTCAAGTCTTGGGTGAAACATTTCAATTCATCTTATCCACACCTAAGCGATGGGCTATTGCAGAGCTTGTATATAGTTTACATAGGAAAAATCACCAATCAACTCTTCAAGTAGTGATAACTATGCAATGAAATCATGTCATCAGCTATGGCTGAAAACGTGTAATGAAGAATGAATGAGAATATACTTCAATTACAATTTGAAATTTTTTAATGTATTTACAAAATGTATTTCATCAATTTCGAAAATTAATTGTCTGTATCTCTTTGTACTTGAGGCAATCCTCTAATGTGGAAAATTTTATATGTAATAATGTATCTCTCTATAGCTCGTGTGGCTTGATCCCAAGGGTTATGGGTTAAACCTGGTCTGGGGTGAATGAGTTTTTACGATAGAAAATCAAAAGTACAACTTCTTGGGAGGGACTTTGGATAAGGTGTATAAACCGTCACACATGAATTCTTCAAAGTTCTATAGAATTGCAGTGTGCATGCAGGAGTTGCTGTAATGGTTAATGTAACTTCTGGTAGATGGCTCTGAAGTCGGCGTTACCAACTTTGGGAATAGTTTCCCAAATGCTAAAAAAATGGACATAACGTAACTTCCCATTTCCTAACCTAACAAAATTTACATGCATATTATTTAACAAACTATAAACTAATTTTACATACACTAACACTAAATATCGTTTCAAATTATTTTCAAATGTTGGTAACTGCGATGTGAGAGTCACCTAGCAGATGTTACATGAAGCACTTCCGCGCCTGTAGAACTCGATGTATAATATTAGCGTAATTTAGAATTATTTAAAAATCATAAGAAATGTTTATAAAATGGTTCCAAAATGTTTAAAATAGTACCAAACATTATTATAAATGATTGAAAAGTGTTTAGTGCATCAGTGGCATAAGAATATTACATGGAAAATTGTGTGCGACGGTTTATACACCACAGCTGGGACTTTAAGCCATGGGTCATAATCTGAAAATTTTCGAGCTCATAAAAGAACCCCAAACCTAAATTAAAGCTTCTAGAGCAAAATTTAATTGGCGTTTTTTATCCAACTAATACCTTAGTTGTCTACTAGATGTCCTCATTGAGGTGATGATTTGTCACTTATTGACATCTGTAAGGAATTAATCATAACTAAATAAATGTTAAATAGAAATATTTTTCCCTGAACTGGGAATTGAACCTCAAAGCTTAAGATTTACATGCAAATGCTCTACCATTGAGCCAATTTAGGCTTTCTAGCCATTCAAGAACAAATTCTCCTCTTTAATCTTAGTTGTGTAAATTAATTAATTCATTTTATTCACAGTAATAGCTTTAGCTGCTTAATATTAATTTACTAAATTAGTTCGGGTAAGCAACTTCCTCCATGTGGGGATGAATTGATATAGACACACCAGGCAGCATTTTTATTGTAATTTAGAGGCTTTTCCAGAAGGGCTTAAAGACTTTGGAACATGGATTACTTGTGACGGTTTAGGTAGCGTGTGTTTTTAACTTACGGATTTGGGTTTTGCCGAGCGGAAAAGGCCGGAGACTACTGTAAAGGGGTAGTTGAGATATCATTAAATAAATAAATAACTTTAACACTCTATATTTAAAAACTATAAACAACAATTTATAGGCTACAATTAAAAGTAATTAAACTAACTTTACTAAAAATATGGTATTTCTGATATGCTGAGAGAGAGAGAGAGTAGATTGAAAAGGGGATTTTAACTGGACTTTTGTCTAATTCAAAACGTCTTTACCCAAAAATCATGGTCATTTTTAATATAAAAATTGCCAGGTCTGGTTTAAGTAACTTAATTTACTTGAAATATAACATTTGAAATCAATTTCTAAGACGCATTAAACAACTAATAAGAAAAACAATCTAACTCATCCCCATGCCGCCGGTTCACGAAAACAGATGCAACGTCCTGTAATGACTGTATTTTGTATTATCATTATCTGTTTTCATTCCAACCTTGTGTAGTCTTCAAACCCTCTTCTCCCTCTCTCTCTCTCTCTCTCTCCTCTCTCTCTCCTTCTGTCTGTCTCTGTCTCTTCAGCAGAATTCTAATGCCACTCTAATGGTACTTTTGAACCTAGTTAAATATAGCTTAGGTATTTGGGAATATTTCTTTATATCCTGTTAAGCATGAATGTGAATTTCAAACCATTATTTCCTATAACATCAGAGTTTTGCCTTGTATAATTCCTAGTTTAATAGAACCATTAAGACTAATTAAAATATGTTTAATAACTGATTAAAATATCTTTCCTTTAGATTTCCTAATTATAACAATTTTGTTTGTGATAAAGTACAAAGTCAACTAAAATTATTAATAAAATGGATTTTATAGACATTTTTTAGTTTCCTTTTTCAGGCAATAACTTTCCTCTTTTCTTGTCCTTTCTGTATTAAGATTTTTTGGTCATTACTTATGACCAGAAATGTTTGTTGATGAGACCGATTGTAAATGTAAGAAAAGAAAATAAATTCTTGACTTTTTTAAAAATTGAAACATTAAGCATATAATAATAAAGAGAAAATAATTATTCTTGTGTTGGCTAAAATTTAAGAAACATTAATTTTGCAGATCGCCTTAAAGTGCTTCGCCACCATCCGGACAAAAGAAGAGCTCGCGTTGAAGAAGTTCATCCTGATGACGATTATTTCACATGTATTACTAGAGCGTATGACATCTTAGGAAATCCACGAAATCGCCGTTCATATGATTCTGTAGATCCACAATTCGATAACTCGTTGCCTGTGATAAATGAACATTCACGGAATAACTTCTATGAGGTAAGGTGAATTTACAACACAAAAACATGTGTGGTGAGGAAAGCAGATTTTTATGAGCTGACGTATGAAAGTTTCAGATTCATTTATATAATAGTAACACTGTAGGATAATTTAAACAGATTTTTTATACCTTCTTGAACGATATAATAAATTTCTATTTGAATTAGAATTCCTTCTCCATCTTAACATATAAGTGACTTGTTCTCTTTCATAACTGTGTCACAAAAAAAGGAAATATAATATATTTTGTGATTTCAGGTGTTTGGTAAAGCTTTTGATTTAAATTCGCGTTGGTCAGAGAAGATGCCAGTACCAAAGTTAGGAAATGAATCTACTCCAAGAGGAAATGTTGAGAAATTTTATTCCTTCTGGTATGATTTTCAATCTTGGAGGGAGTATTCTTACCTTGATGAAGAAGAGAAGGATCAAGCTCAAGGGTGAGATTACCATAAAAGAGAAGTTGGCAGTAGATGAATTAAAGTGTTTGTATATTATCCAAAATCATAGTTGAGCGATCTAAGGCATATTTAAATTAATATTGGGAAGTAAACATTATAAGATTATATCATTAATAGTGAGTGGAGAACATATTTTTAACGACTCACCTGATATAATTTCAGTCATGACTGAAGTGAGCAATCTAAGGCATATTTAAATTAATATTGGGAAGTAAACATTATGAGATTATATTAAATTAATGTTGGGAAGTAAACATTATGAGGTATGTTGAGGTGAGTTGTTTAAAAATTATGAGATTATATCATTAATAGTGAGTGGAGAACATATTTTTAATGACTCACCTCATATAATTTCAGTCATCAACTGAAGAGGGACAAGATATGTCTGAAACTGCCGGTATCAAGAAATTTGAAATTATATGAGGTGAGTCGTTAAAAATATGTTCTCCACTCACTATTAAAGATCTAAAGCATCATGCTATGCGAATGCATGTATCTAGTTCCCATGGGGGAAGACATTTTCTCATGGAAATTCAACTGGTTTCCTCTCAGCATTGTGAGGATTAGGAGGGACCATATGTGTGTGCATATAAATGGAAAGGGGTCACTTAGCAGCATGTAGTTTCTAATTATAAAAAATCAAAGGGAAGCACAAAAATGGTGATTTTTTATGTACAGTATTACCTCACTTTGCTTTCCTGCATTTAATGTTTTTCTGGCTTTTACAGCATTCTTTAAAGGTCCCTTCATTTTTCCTACTGCCAATATATTTAAAACCCTCAATTTTACATTTCTGCAATTTTATTTTCCTGCTTTGTACATCACACGATCTTCAGCATAAAAGATCAAAGATGGAGATGCAGAGATAATATAACTGATTGTGACAATGGTTCTCACCAAAGCAATGCATGTTCATATGCATATTGACATGTGTATAGTCCACAGACGAAGTGAATGAAAGCTGTAGGTATTTCAAACTCAGCACATTATTTCTTGAAGGATTGTACTATAACTTACCTTCATTTAGACGCTGAGTGGGCGTGTTAGTCTGGCGGACACACTTCAAAATTTTAATCACACCCTTACCTCACAGTGAACTATGAAACATTAAAATATAAAGTAACTAAACTGAAAAAGAAGAGCAACTTTAATTACCGTAAAAACACAAATATAAAAATTGAATACGCCTGAAATAAACTACAGATGAGATTGACATCATGACTGTTCATATATTCTCAGGTAATAAGCCTATTGTATCACTTGCAATTCCCTGTGGCCCCCCTTTGTCCCTTGCTTCATTCTTCTCGTCTGTGGACTAGTCTTTACACTACCTAACATTCATTCATGATCAAAGATATTCAATTTATTTGATTGATTATCTCACTTCTGTCCAATTGATAAAAAGCAGAGCAGGTTCTTTAAGCCAACGAAGCTGGCTTGTGTACAATCAATAAAGAGCAGAACATGTTAATTGAGCCAACAAAGCTGGCTCAGAGCTGACTATTTTTGAAATTGAGAAAGTAAAAGAAAGTAATTTTATCCAGGTTTTTTTTAAGAATGGAACATCTTACCTCAAATTAATGTTGATTCAATTTGAACATGTGTCGATATAATCCTCAATATCATTGACAGCTTGCCCAGACTTGAGTTATATGTTGTGAACCCAGGATGTCAATGTCAGATTCCTCCTCCAGCTAGAGGTTCTTCAGCCAGCCAGAGGAGGGAGCTGATATCGACATCCAGGGTCCACAACATAAAACTCAATTGTCTGGGCAAGCTGACAATGATATAGAGGATTATATCGAAACATGTTCAAATTGAACCAACATTGATTTGAAGTAAGATGTTTCCATTCTCAAAAAAAAAAAACTTGATTAAAAGAACCTCAAAATGTTATCTCCTAAAAAAAACCATTAAGTAATTTTGTATATTAGATACCAACCAACCATATTTCAATTAAAATGAGTGGAAGCCATGACTGAAGAGGGACAAGATAATTTCTGAAACCGCCGGTATCAAAGAAATTTGAAATTATATGAGGTGACTCGTTAAAAATATGTTCTTCACTCACTATTAAAGTAATTTTATGTTTACAACAGTTTACACACATTACATAATTTAGCGAATATTGTATTTTTTCCCATTCAGTGCTTTTTTTTTCATGTTCTAGAATGGTTGCAGAATATGGGGTCAACATTTTTTAACTCTTCCTCATATCCCATAATTTACACTTTACCCTAATTTACATGACTTTCCCTCCAGTCTCCTGAAAAGTGTAGAAAGGTAGTAATATTGTATCTGAAAAGGGACCACTTGGCAACATGTAGTTTCCATAATAATCATAAAAATCATGGGGAGGGATCAAAATGGTGATTTTTTTAATGTATTTGTTAATTTCAAACTCCACATTATCACATGTATAAATATTAAAATCCTGAGTCAACTGGATCTTTGATGTCTTGGTTTAAACAAGAAGAGGAAATTATATCATTGGCAGTGCGAAATGTTTCTCTGTGTCTCGCTGCATTTGATATGTGTCTGCTATGTGATGATGTTTGGTTGCAGACACAATAATGCGTTTCCTGGAACCTGTTTATATTGTATTCATGGATCTTCCAGTAAAATCAATAATGAGAATGTCCTGATTGGAAACTGGAATAGCACCCAGTAGGTAAACAAGAAATGTGATTGGAGAATAATATAAACCATGATTTGAGGGAGGTGAATTGTACAGGGGATAATTGGAAAACATTAGCTTTAAGGTAGGAATGTATGGAGAGCATATATCTGTGGGGCCATGAACCTCCAAGTTCGTTAGTGCCTGTGAGTGGTTATATATAGTAATTAGTGAAGAAAATACATAAGGCAATGTGAAAAAAACTGTCATCAGAAAACTTTCCAATAGATTAGTAATTATTTACATTTGTAAATAATGAATTTTTAAAGGGCTTTACTATATAATTGAGTTTTTTACATAAATTAATGTTCTGGTTACTTTTGGACATTTAAAATGTAATGTAACCAGCCCTTTTCATTTCTATTATTGAAGATAGATGTCAAGGATTATAAAAATGGCATTACCTCAAAATCTGTCTAGTGGTCCCTTTCATGAATATGTAAATTGGTTTGCTGGATGTGATGTGAGTGTGTCGAACTGAGATTGGTCTCGTCCTTCATTATCTCTTGAAAACCTTGCTTACCTCTTATTTTAAAATTTGCAGGTTTAGACATGGTGAGGTTAAGTGAATTTTTCAGAGTACAATAACCTCTTTATTTTTAGGTTAATGAAGGAGAAAAGTTGCATGTATATAAAAAAAAACATGAATAAATCTAAATGACACTAAAAATATTTATACCAAAGTGAAGTATATATAAAACATTAAATTTAACTTTCTTTTGATTGTACTATTTAAATTAAACACTTTCCAGAATTGGATATAGTTTTTTATTTTAGAAAAAAAAATTACTAACGTAAATTAATGAGTCATTTTTACATCTTACCTACATTTCATGTTTTTCTTTAAACACATGGGAAACTAGTTTTCAAGAGAAACATCTCTCTCATATTCAACCGACATTATGACTCCTAGTCATAATGTTGGTTGAAAATGAGAGAGATGTTTTCTCCTGAAGGAGTCATTAGCATTACAATTCCAAGATAGTTGTGGAAAGATGGACAATATTAAATTAAACCTCAAATGTAACTTCCTAATGATTTTAAAAACTGTTATATATTAAGTTATGTAGGTATAAAATGATACTATGAGGTTTCTTTAATTTATGTTGAGTTGTTTTGACTCACCTCATACTTCTTAACTCTCTTGCAGACCCGGGTTTCATCATTGCATTGTGACATACTCAATGCTGTATCATGTTCACAACGGTGAGTATGCAGGAGAGGAGGCAGTTGGACGTCTGTTGTGAACATGATACAGCATTGAGAAAGTCACAAATGCAGTGATGAAACCTGGGTCTGCAAGGGAGTTAAAAGTATGAGGTGAGTCAAAAACAACTCAACATAAACTGTTACATATATTTTTATTTTAAACCTTTCTTGATAGAAGTTGTGGGATGACAAGAATCCCTGTAATGCATAATAGCATGTTAAGGGTTAGCACAGATATATAATTCTCAAGTTATAGATCTATAATGGCATAGCCCAATGCTGAGCCATAGTCTCTCCTTTGTTAGGAGTTACTAGAACTGAGTTAATTTAGTTACTTATTTGCCCATATATGTCATGAAAGGCATGTGGTCAACATACTGACTAAATGAGACATCTAGCAGGCAACTAAGGTATTACTAGGATGTTGAGATTGGTAAATTTTGCTTAGAGGCCTTTTTATTAGGGCTTAAGGATCTTTTATGAGCTTGTATATCTTCAGACTCAGAGCCCACAGTTTAAGGTCCCTCCCAGAGGACTTGCTCCTTGGATTTTTCCATACTAAAAATTCCATCGACCCCAGCTAGGATTGAACCCGTGACTCTTGGGACCAGGTGCAAGGAACATAACTACAGTTCACCGTGGCCAATCAAGTTATATAATAGTTTGATAATATTAACAATTGGTTGTCCCCATGGAAGAAATGCCAGACTAAAATAGATACCCATCGAAGAAGAATGGCTAGTACCTCACTTCCAAGATGTAAAATTTTTAATTACTTCACAGAAACATTCATGAAGTTAAGTCGGACTTGATTAATTGGAAAAGTTTTAAGGAAAATCGCTGAGAGAGAAAGTTTGCAGCTCTGTTTTATAGAAGAATGTGAAATTGAACCTATAACCCTCTTGGATAATTGATAAAGAACTAAATTGTAAATGATCAGATAGATAGAATGGAGAACAGTAAAACTAGTGAAGAAAGTATGTGACTGGACACCTCAGCACAAAAGGCCTTTAGGAATACCACAACTATGATTGAAGGCCGTCACCTATAGTACCCCTGACCTGTAGTGAATGAACACGCGCCAATCGGGACAGCTTTCATGCATAGAGGAAGAAGAAGATAAAATTGAGGGGGTTAAAGTTACAGTTTGTGGTCTGCCTTTGTCATTGGCAGGCGGGCCCTGGGTTCGAATCCTCAGTCAGAACACGTTTCCTGGTTGAGGCTTTTTTGGGTTAGGGGGTTTTTCCTTTCCTCACCTGTCATATAAATGTCAGGGAAACTGTTAGGCCAAGACGGTCCCCTGAACATCAATCTGGCCATCAATATCATATTCAACTAATTAGCTTCAGTTTTAGTTTAAGTCTCTTCCCGCACATCATTACCATCATAATCAACTCTCTTGATATCAGGGCAAGCGTTGTCCCCACGTTCCATGGCACCCCCAACTTCAGTAAGTTGTTGGTTACAAGTATGCCATTCCAGATGAAGACACCAAGAATTGCTGGAAATGACAAACCTGGGGTTATTTGGGGAAAAAAAAAAAGTTAGAATTGTGTCAGTCATTCTGAATTTCTTAATTTTCCCATAAATTTAAAATATGCACAAACAAATTAGAACAAAGTGCCTTTGTAAAATTCCTACTGAGAAAGTTAGCAATAAATCCAGGATGCAGTTCTCCCAGATTGATTACTGACTTTCTCAGACGGAATTACTCATAAGGTACTTTGTTTTATTTTGTTTATCATGAATTTCTTCAGTTACAACCTGACTCCATTAATACTGCAAAACATATTCTGTAAATTTAAAAAAAAAATGTGTATTTTATTTCATGTAACTTATATTGAGTCAAAAGATGTCTGAAGATAGGAACAACTGTTCCTGAAACCCCACGGTCCTTTGCTGTGTGAAGAACACAGTTGTGTATGAGGAGAGAATGATGTAGCGACTCATTTCAATTTTATTAATGTATTTTTATCTTCATATCTCGATGTCATGGTGAATCCTAAATTAACATAGGCCCGAATCTACGAACGCATTTAGACCGTAAAAGGCATTCTCTGCTGAGAAAGTTGTGTCCTAATAATGATTTTGCTTACTCAGAAATCTGTTCATTGCGATAATAATTGTTGAAATTTGTAAGCTACCTGACTAGGTGACTTAAGAGAGAAAACGAATCGTGAGAATCCCGAAGGGAACCAATGGTAACCATTGTAAGTTTGAAACCTTGCTTGCTTTATCCAATATGTCAGACCTTGAAGACTTCGATCATGTTTTCGGTATTATGCGGAGAAGAGGAATTTGATAAGAGTCTACCAAAGAATTCAACTGGAAGAACAGGAGAATCGGCGTAATAATATTGCACGATGCAGATGTCATATACAGTATTATTTGCGGGATGCAAGCGTAAAGGCGTTCCTCTAGCAGAACGAAAATAACGGAGGTGGTTTGATCGCTGAGAAATTCTGGGTAATTTCTTGCCAATATTACGAAAACGACGACTTTCATGCATGACCAGTTAGTGGGTAGCTAATTCTATCTTTGCACTTGCTCACGGTGAGTCAGCTTACCAGTGAGGGAAGTAATTTAGTAGAAAACTAATGTATTTGCATGCCCATAAAGGGTTAGAGGCTTAAATTGAATTGAATTGAAATTGTAGGCTTTGCAATGGTAAGCAATTTTACTGTTGATGTAAATGACTTACATCACATATTACTTTAACCCATCCAATTATTGTGGAGTGTGTTAAATTGAAAGGAGTTAATCTTCATCATTACATTCACCTTGTTATGTATCTACATTTAATTTTTGTTGTAGACGTGAGAAACGCAAATGGGCAAGAAAAACAAAATAAAGCGACTCGAGCAAAGCGGAAGAAAGAGGGAAATGGCTAGAATAAGGACATTGGTAGATACAGCTTATAATATGGATCCTAGGATACAGAAATTCAAGCAGGAAGATAAGGATCGTAAAATGGCTGCTAAACAAGCTAAGAAAGTAGCGGCTGCGAGGGCGAGAGACAAGAAGAAGAAGAACGGGTTAAATAAATAATATAATTATCATAATTGAATGTTATTTTTAAAAGTTATATTTAACTAGGAAATCTGCATACTGATTTATTGTCAGTTCTTGCTTACCAAAAATGGCCCACTTGGCACCCTGATCCTTTTGCCTCGCGGGGGGGCTGCGGCTTCGGTCAAGAAAGTCAGAGATCTTAGTTTTTGGTGCACAGCCAGGAGTCCTCACGGGTGAAGAAATTTTCTCACCAAGTTTATGGAACCAGTGGCCTCATGGTATCTTGAGGCAATTGTCCACCTGTACCCATACATCCCTATGTGAGGCAAGGGTCCTCCCTTCCAGAAATTATTTAACCAAGTTAGTTTGTTTATGCTTATTTCCCAATAGATGTCAGGAAGTGGTAAGTGGTAGCTCATTGCTTCAAAGAAAAAAATCTAGTAGGCAACTAAGGTATCACTTTGATTGGAAAGGCAGATTAAATTTTGTCCAGTGGCTGTAATGTAGGCTTGAGTTTATTTTGAGAGATCGAAAATCTTTACTCATGATCCATGCATTATAGTCTATTCCAGAGAAATTATATCCCTTGGATTTTACCATTCTAAAAATCCATTGAACCTGTCTAGGTTTGAACCCATGCCCTTTAAGTCCAGAGGCAAGGATCTTATTATTTATGTCACCAAGGTTGAGGTAAAATTCATCGAACATTTTGTTTAAACAACTCACCTCATAGGATTCATGCTTCCATGACACTGTGGTTTCAAACACAGTCATGTTCATCCTCAGCCAAACTCCGACTGACAAAATTCTTCGGCCGTCAACTGTTCTGTTGTCACCATCCTCAGTGCTGCCATCCATGGTTGAATTTATGAACTTCGAAATCAAAGTAATTTCGTTAGGAATATCAAAATTCATTGATCTATCTTTATTTTTCTGAATGTATATCTTCTCCCAAACTGTCAATTCCAATTGCTTCTCTGCTTGTTTTAAAAGTTTAGCCTCTCTTCCAATTTTATGATATTCTAATAAACTATGTGCAGCCTTTGGAATGACAGTTTGGGAGAAGATATACATTCATAAAAATAAAGATAGATCATTGAATTTTGATATTCCTAACGAAATTACTTTGATTTCGAAGTTCATAAATTCAACCATGAATGGCAGCACTGAGGATGGTGATAATAGAACAGTTGACGGCCAAGGAATTTTGTCAGTCAGAGCTATGGCTGAGGATGAAACATGACTGTGTTTGAAACTGCGGTATCATGGAAGCATGAATCCTATGAGGTGAGTTGTTTTTAAACAAAATGTTCTCTGATGAATTTTAATGATTATGCCTCATAATTATTAAATTAATATTAAGAAGCTAAAGCTGTTACTATGATTGAAATAAGTATATTAAAGTACACAACTAAATTATTGTAATCAAATGGTAAAGAGAAAAATTTATGCCTGAACCGGGAATCGAACCCCGAACCTTCAGCTTTCCGTGCTGATTCAGAATTAGCTCAATGGTTAAGAGCATCAGCACGGAAAGCTGAAGGTTCGGGGTTCGATTCCTGGTTCAGGCATACATTTTTCTCTTTACCATTTGATTACAATAATTTAGTTGTATACCTCATAATGTTTACTTCCCAACATTAATTTAATATAACATTGAGGTAGAGCAAGCTCTAGGTTGACCAAAGCAGCTATTACGGCTGGGGGACCTGGCATGCCAATCTCATGGTACCTCTGTATTGGCTGTGTACATATTTCATCTTAATTTTTTTTTCAAATGTTGTTAAACTGGCAAATAACCTATGCTTTGAACTTTTTGGAAGAGTGCATTTATACATGCTTTGGCCTAAAATGGCACAAAAATTTAAAATGATGTAAACATTTATATGACAATTTTGTATTTTGCATACTAGAAAGCTCTAGCTGCTGAGGAAGAAATGAGGAAACTAAAGGAGGAGGCTGAAGCAGAACAGAGAGCCAAACTGGAAGCAATGAAAGCAGAGAGAGAGACACAGAAAACGTGCACTGAAAAAGGAACGTGCAACACTAGAAAAATAGCCAAAGAAAACAATTACTATGCAAAAGACACTTCAGAAGTAATTGACAATATGGCTAGCCTAGAAAAAATTTGTGAATGTCTAAGATTAGATAGTAAGTTCATATCTAGTTGTTTTTACAGTATTTTTGTATTTTTTAACTTTTTTTAATATATACATTTGGTGCTTCAGTGATTTCAGTCTGACAAAATAAACATATATTTTGTTTTGTTTTGATCCTAAATCCATCTAGATATTAGCAAATTGGGAAGGAATGGAGCTATTCAGATTGTTCTTGTGAAAATATTTTTGAAAAAGTTTATACAAATCTTCATTGATCCTATATGTTCACTTCTTGGAACTAAATAAACATTTGCCTTCAAATTGAAGGTATAATAATTACATAGAAATCTGTGCTCTAGTGATATATGAAATTATTTGATTGCAATAAATATATATATTCTACTGGAGATGTATTTTGAAATAATTCTATTGAATTACTAGCCTGAGTAGGGTAATATAGTATATTCAAGGTCATTCATTTGAAATTAGTCCAAAAAAAAAATTCCCCTCACCCTATGAACTACAAGGCAACATTTCCACAATACCTCTGTGTTTCACTTGCACAAAGCATTTTGAAGGAACGTATTCCTACAGCTGAAGCGACTCTTAACATCCGACCATCTGGGGATGTCAGTACAGAATTAAATGATTCTGAATGTGAACAATTTTTTTAATTAAAATTTAATTTTATTAATAATATGTTTTTAGGTTAGAAGAATTGGTTTCCTTTGTTGACAATTGGGGGGGTCGAGAAGCTTTATTCGTGCTGTAGAGGAAACTGAACGTCGAATGGAACGAGAACGTCAAGAACTAATGGAATCTGCTTCTAAAACTTTGTGGAACGGCGACTCAGGGTAAAAATAAGAAAGGATCGCTCCTTGGAACCATGATCAAACTACAGTTACTCATTAAGGCTGTGAATGTGTTCCCAGCAGGAACCAATCAACGGTATGTTTATCTTCTTCATCATCTAGTCTCGTGTCCTTGTTCTGTTGAGTTTAGGACAAAAACCTCCATCTCTGTCTTGGTCATTCCTGTCTCCTCTTTTTCCATCATTTTCATTCATTCACTAATCTTTTCTCGACATCTAACCCGTTCTTCCCATCCATATCCCAGCCAACCTCCTGTTCTCTTCCCTCCTAATCTAAATTCTAGTGCTTTGTCAATGCATTCGAATATTCATTATTTTAATGTCATACCCATCTTATTCTATTATCCTCCAATTTTGTTTTGTATTTTATCCAACTTAACAAAATTCTCTTTACATTAATATTCTATATTCTTTCTCTTCTGGTTTTTTCCAAACATGCTTTTTAAAAATGTTACCTCTTCCTTGAATTCTGCTTAAATCTTTCTTCGTTAATGGCCAAAGTTTTGGCTCCATAAATTAGTTTACATTACTGTACATTATACATGTTTATATCAACATTTAATATCAGAAAAATGTATGAAAATGCTTTATTTGGTGCTATGATATAGAATTTTTATAATTAAAGTCTGTATACAAATTTGTTTTATGCTTATAAGTAAAGCAATTGATTGATATTGAAGAGAAAAATTATATGCTCAGACTGGGACTTGAACCCGGGACTTTTGGGTTTCTAGTCCAAGGTGCTCTACCATCTGAGCTACCTGAGCAAGTACCGATCTAAACGCAAATTTTTCTCTATATACGTTGTAATTCCTGCCCACAAATGCTTTGAAGCCTTTACTTCTATATCTTTGCAAATGTTGGCTCCTTTATAAGAAAGACATATTTGGGAATATACATTACATTATAAAATGCCAGAATGGCTTTTTTCGATGTTTTTATTATCAATTTCATACATCTCAATGATGGATAAATCATATTTGAAGAGAAAAATTATATACGGGTTCAAGTCCCGGTCTGAGCGTATAATTTTTTCTCTTCAAATATTATTTATCCATCATTGAGATGTATGAAATTGATAATAAAAACATCAATTGATTGATAACTAATTTTTGATTAGAAAAATATTACCTGAACTGGGACAATGAACCCAAGGTCTGCAGGTTTACATACTGGTAAACTAACAACTTGAGCTATCCAGGCATCTCAATTCAGACATAAATTTTTCTCTTTTATATATCCCCCCATACCCATAGCAGGAACCATCGTTCAAAATGCAATGGACAAGCTTCTTATTCAAGAAGACTTTTTTGATTGTATAAATGTTGGTTCGATGCTATGAGTGTGCAGATTTATATAAGAGAAAAAAAAAATGTTTATCTGAATTGAAATACCGAGATAGCACAAGTAGTTAGTGCACCAGTATGTAAAACTGGAGGTGTTGGGTTCAAATCCTGGTTCAAGCATAAATTTTTCTCTTCAAAAATGATTTTGTTGATCTGACGAGGGAACTGTCAACCATTGCATTACAAAAAACCTACCTTGAAATTTCTTCCAGGAGAAGCATTGTGATGTGGCAAAGTCCATGTCTAAAAATTATCTGATTTTTTTTAACTTCAACGCACTAAAATCCAGTGTCATCTCTGATTTTAAACTATAGGGAGGTACCGTATTTTACGGACTATAAACACTTTTCTCCGAAAAATTGCCCCCTCTGAAATGCAGGTGGTCTTATACTCGAAATTAATATAATGTCCAGTTATAATATTATAATGATATTGTGAAAAGAAAAATTAATGTCTGAACCTGGAATCGCACCGTGGACCTGTAGTTCTCCAGACTAGTGTATGGCCCACTACACCATTCTAGACCAGGCACAACATTAACAATTCTTTCCATATATTCCGATTGAGGGCCTTTCCACTTTTCAGCGGTTTGCCCTTTTAACCAGCCGGCTGCTGGCCCTTCACATCCACATGTCGTCAATCACAGAGGGTAGATGATCAACAGCCAGTGTAGGGGGGACATGTTGGTTAACATATCGAGTCCCCCAGCCGTTATAGCTAGTTTTCCTCAACCTGGAGCCGCTACTTATTGTAGCTACCCAATTGCTCTCACGATGCTGGGAGTAGGCACCGGTCATAACTGGCCGAAATACCATGAGAAAATTTCTTCCCCCATGGAGACTCGAACCCAGCGCAAGTCCCGTATCTCTCGCGCCAAGGCTTCCTACCTTAACCGCTCCGCTACGGCGCAGGACTTCTTTCCATATATAAAAATCTATAATTCTCATTTCGTCCAGTGCCAGGTTCGTGGTCACTACCATCACCAACGGCCAGGCTTCGTTTAGAAGTATCTATATTTGAGAATTTTACACCACCATTTTTATAAGCAGTAAACGAGTGTTATTTAACATTTTCCAATACTGTTATTGTTATTGATTTAAAATTCTTGCCAGTCTTTAAAATGGCCATATGTTCGATGCCGCGAGAAACCTGTCTCGATCTGGCAGCAGCAGTGAACCCGATGCGACGAACATGAGTTGTGCGGGATTCACACTGTCTCCCTAAACCCCGCCATGACAAACACCAGAACACTGTCTAGCCTATGATGCGGTCATTGCAGGCTACGATGCCAGTGAACTTGAACAAATGGATGAAGGATGAAACCCAAAATGAATTCATGCCGAAGGGAGCTTTTAAAACAACATACAAAAAAAACAAGTGTCAGTTGATAAAGTCATGATCTGGAGCGAGAGAAGACATTATTATTAAAATCTTTCAAGAAGTGCAGCTTTTGTAACACTCTCGATGGAAGTGAAGACAACTTATATATGAAGAGGACAATGATGATGATGAAGAAGAAGAAGAGAAAAACTCAGAGTGACAATTTTCAGGGATTTAAAGATCAGAACTTTTTTTATGAACTTAAGATTTTTTTTTTTTTGGTCTGGCCTTGGCAATCTAATAATAAACATGGTAAAAATTTTTATTAAAAAAAAAAATTGACTAAAAAATTAAGGCGAGTCTTACAGTCTGTAAACTATGGGATATGCAACACCATGAATTGGTAGATTGGATAACCATTGTCACCTGCCATCGCACTTTGTACCGGCCTCATTGCACTCAGCTCTTACTCATGCAGGTAAACATCTGACCTCGTAGTGTGTGTTGACATTCATTTCTGTGCCTTGCAGTTAAAAAAGGGCATATAATTTTTTTGACATGGCCATGGTACATCGTACAATGCTCCTCTGGGAAGAAACTTCAAGTAGGTTTCACGGGCAAATGGTTGACAGTTCCTTGTTAGTATTATAAATTTGAAATTGATAATTTTTTAGGATAAAGTAGAAAACCATCGCACATGAATTCTTCTAAGTTCTATAGAATCGCAGTGTGCATGTGCGAAGTTGCAGGAGTTGCTGTAATGGGTAATGTAGCTTCCAGAGATGGCCTCTGAAGTCGGCATTACCACTTTGGGAATAAATTCCCAAATGACTATAAAAAATGGACGTAAACGAACTTCCCATTTCCTAACCAACAAAAACAGTTTACATGCATATTATTTATTCCAAATGCAAAAAAAAAAAAGAAAAATGGACGTAAACGAACTTCCCATTTCTTAACCTAAGAAAACAATTTACATGCATATTAATTTAACAAACTAACAACTAATTTTCACGTACACTAACACTAAATATGGTTTTGAAATTATTTACAAATGTTGGTAACAGCGATGTGAGAGTCTTCTAGCGGATGTTACATGAACATTTCCGTGCCTGTAGAACTCGATGGCAACAATAGTCACGTAATTTAAGAAAAATTTAACAAATCGTAAGAAATCATATTTAAAGAAGAAAAATTGTACGCTCAGATAGGACTTGAACACGGGACCCTTGGTTTTCTAGTCCAAGTGCTCTACCATTTGAGCTAACGGGTTCAAGTCCCGGTCTGAGCGGTACAATTTTTCTCTTTAAAAGATGAGTTATCCATCATTGAGAAATGTATGAAAGTAATAATAAAAAATCGTAAGAAATGTTTAAAAATGGTTCAAAAATGTTTAAAATGGTACCAAACGTTATTATAAATTGTTGAAAAGTGTTTAGTGCATCAGTGCCATAAGAATATTACATGGAAAATTGTGTGCGACGGTTTACTACACCACAGCCAATTTTAATTGATTTTTTTTTTCCCTTATGACAATAATTAATGGAAGTTATTCAATTTGATTGCTGTGATGATTTTAATATAGAACTCACTTAGTGTGTATGTTTTGACAAAGAGAATTAATACAAGTAGAATTTGATTTCAGATGGGAAGTTGTAGCTAATTGAATAACCAGATAGGCGTAGATGGTGTTAATGTCAGAACCGCAAAGGAAGTGGCTTGCAAAAGCTAAAGACTGCA